>JXTC01000721.1:32804-68197 GCA_002914845.1 Trema orientale
TTCTTGTCGTTTTTAGTTTCTGAAATAATCCAGTTCATATTCTGTTTTAGTTTTTGCAGCAAATTTATCACTTTTAGTTTCATTTATATCCCTCTTTTATACACTGAAAATATAGTTTTATGTCAATTTTTCACTCTAATGGGTATCATTAATCATTCAAAACAGCACCAAAATCAAGAGAGAGAATGGTTAGGGTCGGGTTTCAGGGCAGAGAACTTCATTCCAGGTCTTGTAATTGGTTTCATTCTTGGGTTGCTTTTTGATTTAACAAAGCTCGACGGAAACCACACATATAATGCGAAGAAGAAATGGTCGTCCAGCAAGCTCCAAACGCAGAGTTTGGTCTTAAAGAGTGGTGATCAGGAACTTAAAATGGTTGGTCTCTTTAGTGCTTCACTTCTTATTTTTTATCTGGCTTTTTTTATTATATGTTTTCCTGACCATTATGTATGATCTGAGGCTTGAATTGGTGTCAGACTTGAGTTAATTTCATATGTCATATCCTATGTCGTACCAATGTGGACTAAGATTTGTCTTTATATTATGGTAACAATGAGGAATTCAGAAAACAAAGAACACTTGACTAAATTTGTAGCAACCTATTATTTGTTCACTGTGAGGAAACATAATCAGCACTATACCATGTAAAGAATAAGATGAAGGGAGGGAATATAATCGAAGTTTATGATATTCATGTTTGCAGGACAGCTGTCTGCTGAAATTTTAAATTTTCTTGCAACCGAAGTTTGTCAATAATTAGTCAATTTAGTTTCTTGGTCATCCTTGCAAAAGAATTTTCTGTTGTCTGGCTTATTTGGTCTAGTTAGTATGCTCCACTGTGAAGGAAGTAACTACTAACTTATATTTTGTGAATCGCAAAAACTTCATTAGGTGGAATTGTTTGGTTCTGCTTGGGAGTTTATGCTTTGAGTTAACTTGGTGGATTGCTCATGCAGGTTCTGGTAGTTAGACAAGACCTAAAGATGAAAGCGGGAAAGATTGCATCTCAATGTGCCCGTAAGATATTTTTTGGTTTGGTTTTCTGCTTTGGGAATTATCTTTTAGTTTATACTGTTCCATCAACTGCCCCTTTTTTCTTCCACTGGTTTTGTATTCGTGATTTACTTTGCTGATCTGCGATCATTTGCTTAAATATTTCTTCGACAAACTTGCAGATGCTTCGACTGGCATGTATGCAGAACTTATGCAAAGGTGATTGTTACTGTTTTGTGGTCTTTGAGAATTGAAACTTACACTTAAGCGAGTTATGTTACCTTTGCCTCTCTCCCAGACCTCGCCCCTCCTCTCTGTCTTTTTATCTCATTTCTCAAGTGCGTTTTTTAAATTGGATAACCTTATTATGCCACGAAAAACTTTAGCCCAAAAAAGAAATGGAGAAGTAATTTTTTCCTCATGCTTATGGTCTCAAACCTTTTGAGGTTTACACTATTATATTGGTACTTCTGCATCATTTTACTTGCTGGAATGCATTTTACTGCTGATACCACCTATATTACATCGTCAGTGTGGCTGTTGTTCGTCTTGTCTGCTAAAAGTTGATTACTTGGTGAATTTTTTTCTACTTGGTTTCAGAAACAAAATATGAAAAAGTTTCTACTTATTTTAACCCAAGGTTGATTTGAAACCTTGCTAGTCTAGTTTCCTTTTTTTTTTTTTTTTTCCTTTAACATCTAGACAGCACTTATCTAGCAAGTGTTCTGTAGTTTAATTCCTTACCATGATGCGTTTTTACCGCATCTGCAGAATATAGCGACTATTGTATTTTATTACTTATAAATGATATTTCATACTTATTCCTTCCCATACTTATTGCAGTCGCCGATCCCTTTTAAGACAATGGGAGCAATGTGGGCAGGCAAAAATAGTCGTAACCTGCAAGAATCAACAAGAGATGTTAGTTTTCCCTTGAATATCTATTAAGAACTCATTTTTCTGCTGGTTGTAGGGGTTAAGTTTTTTGTTTTTATCTTTCTAGGAATAAGCTGCAGGAAGAGGCTGATGGCATTGGTCTTCCTACTTTTGTTGTTGCCGATGCTGGGCGAACACAGGTATACATGTTTATTCAGAGAGGATATTTTGATATGCTAAGTCACCTTGAAGTAATTGAATTGCAAACGTTAGGGTAGAGAAAAAAGTGTCTTGGAAATTCGAAAGAGTATTCTAATTTTGGCTTTTTTGACTGAACAAACCATCTCAAGGTTGAAATGATTTGTCAGATAAATAGTTCTTAATGGTATAATATCCACATGGAGACACGCTATGTGTGCTACTTTGTTATCCTTCTTTTGGAATTGGGAAGGGGGGAAGTCTGAGCTACCTCTTCCTGTAGTAGAGGTCAGAGCTTTATTATGGAACCTTTTAGGGGTCTTCTTATGCTATGAGGAATGTTATAATTATACTATGGTACAAACTCATGCATCTTTAGTTCTGACATGGAGTTCATAACTTGTGGGAACATTTTAAACTCGTTTTGGATTATAACTAAACTCCTGGATTTACCAATTCTAGGCTTTTAAGTGCTTGGGATGGCAGTATATATCGAGTGCATCTTGGTTTTGAACTAAGTTGGTCACAGCTGAAACAAGCAAGATGTTACATTACTGATTGGTTTTCAACTTTTCTTTTTTTCTTTCTGAAAAAGAAATTAAGGAAGAATCAGCACCAATTTGTTGACACGACATTTCCATACTTTTACCCAGGTTTCGGCAGGCTCGAAAACTGTTCTGGCCATTGGACCTGGTATGCTTCTTTTTCTCTTTGTTGCAAACCCCTTAATTATTATTTATCTATTTATTTAGTTCGAATGCTTAAATACCATATTTACTTTGGCTGAGGTGCATCTGGGTATGAAACATACACATCACTGCCTCTATTGTGGTTGTGGTTGGCCTATTAATTCTTATGTTTAAACTCATTGCTGTTGTATGAGCAGGACCAAAAGCAATTATAGATTCAGTGACAGGGAAACAAGCCCTGCTTTGAAATGATAAGAAGAAACGAGGTCTATTTTCACTCTCCCAGGTGTTAGGTTGATTTCAGTGCAAGTACCGCGCCATCATTTTTAAATGGGAGAATAATTTTTTTAGCTCCTAGGTGCGTTGTGGCCAAACTCCAAGAAGTCTACATACCGACTTCCTTGTTTATTTTTAACTCTCTACTTCATTCTTTAGGAAGAAAGCTCGTTGGATCATTGTAATTTAGACATCTGTTGACAATGTAGAAGGGCTCGATTGTATCTTAAGCTTTTCCTCTAACCAAAGTAAATGGAAATTGTGGAAAAGCTTTGTCTTTGATAGGTTAAGTTGTGACATTAGAATTTCATTATTTTTGGTCACGTCCAAAGTGGTGTTAACAGAAGCAAAGCAATGAAAGATGACAACGTGTTTTGAGCTGCATAATTCTTTTGGCTTGAAGTTGGTTGCGGGTTTCTACTCTCAACTCTTCTGAACACCTATATTTGATGAAACTGGGACCTTTATGATGAAGTTGGACCACCAGGGTCGATGAAGGTGAGGCATAAAGTTTCGCTCGTTGTGACGAAAATTACATGGAAAATCATAAGTTCTCTAACAAGCCTGCAGTTCTTCACCCTTTTCCCTCTCTCTCTTTCTTTTTTCTTTTCATAATTTCTTGGAATATTTTTAAATCATACTGGAAGCGCTTTTATATTTAACAGTCTACTTTTCTCATTGTTTATCTCAATTCTACATGCACAAATACAAATTAGCTTGAAAAAGGAACAAAAACCCAATGTCTAGTCTTTGTTCCAACAATTAAGATGACGTATTCTTTTGTATACAATATACAAGTTACAAGTTACAACCAATGACAAACCTCTCTCTCTACTCGAACATTAGCTTTTTCCTTTTTTCCTTCTAAAAAAAAATTATACGCGATTTTTTCAATAGTATGCAAAGAAACAGAAGAGGAAGAAAAAAAATATGAGTTTGCTTTGTTGATCATAGTTCATCTATTGAGTTAAATTACACATTATATAAAATATTTTTTTTATCGAAGCCTGCATGTCATGATTTTGACGAAGTATGCTCCTAAGATAGATAATGAACCCTGTAAGATTAAGATGTCACCAAATGTTGTACATTGATCAGTCTGTCGAGTCAATTATAATAATAATAAGAATAATAAAACATAAAATCCAATGACCTTTTCAGTAATTCTACCAAAGCCAAAACGCAAAAACCTCGCTAAAGCCTTACTCCCCAATTTTGTAGTGTGTCATTCCCCTATTACATTTTACATTTCACTTAGCCCTAACGTTCTCTCCTCTGCTCTCTCCAATGGCTGCTCGCCTTCGATCTCTGTCAAAGCCATCACTCTCTCTATGCAAATCCGCCATATCGAAACCCTCTCTTAACGCCAGACCCACGCCTTCCCTCACCAGCGGCGTCCGCTCCTCTCTCACTGTTTCCAGGCAAGCAAAGCTCTTTCTTTCGTCCTCTAATAATATCATCGTAGTCGAATTCTGAACACAGAGCCCATTTTCTCAATTGGGTTCTTCTAAATTAGCTCAAATTTTATTCATTTCATAATTTTGAAACTTTGAATTCAGGTCGTTTCCTCAATTGGGTTGTGTTCAATCTCTGCTTCCTCTTCACACAGCGGTTTCTTCTGCCCGGCTCACCTCGTGTCTCGGCATCGATTCGACGAGCTCAAGGTCTTTGTCTCAGGGTATGCTCTGCAGTGCAAACCCTGGAGTTTGATATCTCTAAGGTTTTACTCTAATTATTTGATGACTTGGAACCTTTATTTTTTATTTTTTTTTTATTTTTTATTTTTTTTTTAAGTTTTTGATGTGATTGTTGTTTGTTGTTAATACCAATCGTAGTTTAATAGATTGATTGATACTCTAAAATTTGTTACTGGAAAAGTATCAACTCTTCGTTTTATGCGTTTTTGTTTGGTAGATTTACTTTTGTAGGCTCTCCAATTTCTTGCAGTTAATTTTTAAACTATGTTTGTTAAGATGAATGGGAGCTATCTAAGTTATGGAGAAAAGTAGAGAGGAAGGGAAGGGGCTTTCTTGTTGTATTTGGTATGAGAGGAAGGAGAAAATCTATCCAGTTGTGGTGGGATTTTATAAATTAGCCCAAACTTGGGATTTGAAATCTGTAGTCTTATCCTTTCCCTCCTAAAATCCTTCCTACCAAACAATCACCTTATCCCAAATCCATCCCCTAATCCGTCCATCCTTCTTCCTCCTACCAAACCCACTCTTATATAAGGAAGTGGCTCTTTGTTCATGGGGAAAAAAAAGCACAATTTTAGCTTTTGAGCTTGAATTATCTTAGTATTGAGAGAAAAGAGCAAGTTTGCTTCTGATAAATTAAGCATGTAGAGTACCTATTTTCGCACGTTTCTGTACTTAGTCAAAATCATTTCACATAATATGAAGCATTAGGCATTGTACCTGATTTTTCGTATTAACTTCCACTTCCTGCATCTTCTTGAACATTTACGGGAACATAGAACATAAAGTTATCCACCATGCTGTGATTAATAGTAGTGTCGTGGTATGTATTCATTAAACAATTGTAGTGGATTTCAGGGATACAACTTGAATTTTGAACTGAAGAGATCTAAAATTGCCATTACTCTTCTTGTAAGAATGTTAGTCAAGGCCAACACCAAAGGGATTTAGCGATTTACACATTTTATTTTTCTTTCATTGGGGCAATTTTGGTTTATGAACAATTGACCATCACTCTTTGTGTCTCTAAAATAGAGAGGAAATTACTGAGGAAATCAATTGTCTGCTTTGAGGGTTTTCTCACGGTACATGCAGTAGTATTCACAATTTTCTTCCTGTCTTTCTTTGATAGAATATGTTGCAAAATTCTAAAAAATACAAATTTGTACCACTTTTCTTTTCAAAAGACAAAAGCACTACTAATCTACTATTGCTGGGATTTTTTTCAATCAAATGCCTTGCAATGTTGTTTATGTGATTAATTGGCACCAGCTATAGAAAGCTCCATACTAGATAGACCTGGAACAGAAAAATGCGTTGGGCCAGTTTTGGACCATGTCGGTGAACCCTAAGATGGGTTAAAAATAGAAGGGTGCAACCAGAGGAGTTAAAATGTTACAGCTTGCTGCTAGGTAAAAGGGGAAAAATTCTTAAGGACCCCCTCTACCCTTAAAATCTTTTGAAGAAAAAGAAATTAACCGATTGACCATTTACCAACAGATAATGGGTTGTAAAGACCTTTCCTGTATTACATATGACCAGGTTGGTGTTCTAGAATGAGGAGTTACCAGTGCTGTTGTTGGTAACTCGGTAATATCAATGTGTTATCCAAAGAAAATTAGACCTCTTGTTGTCGTTTTGTCGTGTAAAACTAAACTGATGCGACAGTGGAAAGTTGGTAGACCTTTTGTGACTTGCAAGCTACACTCGGAAAATTTGCCAAAATTTTTGTTATAGTAGTTCATTGGAAGAACGGAGTGGGATACTTGCAATTATTCTTCAATCATTGATAGATATAGTATGTGGTATTAATCTTATGTATTGTAATGTCTATATAGAGCTCTGTTTGGGAAAAGAGTGGTAATAGATTATGGCAAGAATTGTTTCACACTGGGAAAGGTTTATATCATACCTCTATATTTGTGGAATTTTTCACTGGTTTTCGCTAGAAGGTTTATTGGTTTCACAAATTTCACTTCAGAACTTTCTATTCTAGAGATGGATGGGCTACTAATTTCTCACTTGGAAATGCTCAATTTATGCTGTGTTTTACCTGATTTGAATTGTTTCAAAGATGATCCCGAACAATTAATGATTTTCTTATTGACGCAATGATCTGAAGAGATCTGTGTTACGAGAATATTGCTGTGTGTGTAAATTGATTACGTTTATGCTGCTTTTTCAGAATTGGGTCTCAGTGTGCCTCGATAAGAGATTGCAGTTAGCAGAAGATAGAGGTTGGTAGATCTGAGAGTTAATGCTTCTCTTGTTGGATGTCCTTTTCATCATCTCTTGGAATTGTTTTTAATGGTCCTGCGAGCTGGGGATAGAGTTGCAAGAATTCAAATCTCTAATTCATCTTGTTGCTACAATTGCTGGAGTTTCTTTCATACTACATTTGATTTCGTTTCAATTCTCTCCTTAGCATCAATATAAAATCTTATTTTCTGAGTTTCCCATTTCAGTTTTTTTTTTGGCTTATGGATTAAGGGTATTGAAATTTGGTTGCCTTCTAGGTTCCATTAATACAGGATCTTTGTTGATCCGAGTGATTCGATCACTCACATCAAATTTACCCTTCATCGTCAATATATGGTGCACCTTCATGCATGCAGGGATCCATGTATGTGAAAGATTTGCTAAAATGCATATCTGCCACTTGTCAAACTTGGCCATTTTCATCAGATAATATTTAACAACGAAAAAAAGAGAAGGATAATATTAAGAAAATGGTTACATGCAATACTACTTTGTAAGCAATTCTCAGGGTGACAAGATAAAAGTGTCCAATGTCTCCCATTTCTTGGCCTCAGCGCCTTTTGTCTTCACAAGAACAATACACTTTCACGTGTGACTCTCTCTCCTTTGCTACAGTCCTTTGCAGTTTGCATCCCTACTCTGTTTCTCCATCTACAACTCAATTTTCTACTCTTTTATATGCGTAGAACGATGTCTTTCATGGTTTCTCCGTCTACAACTCAATTTTCCATTCTTTTATATAAATAGAACTATCTCTTTCATGATTTAAGAATTTAGAAAAAATTTAAGGATAGGCAAGAGGAAATCGAACTAGGCTCCGATACCAATTGGTGTAGAAGAAGATGAGAATTTAGAAATAGAATAGGTAGAAGAGCAATGGATGATTGAATTTAGGCAGAAATAGATGTATTGGTAGAAAAGTAATAGAGAATCAATATAAGAACTCAAAGATAAGACGAACTATAGAGGAAGAAAACTCATTAATTACTCAATATTCATTTATAATCTGAAAAGTAATTACATAGTTAAGCCTATTTATAGATAGGCAATTGGATACAATTAAGAAAATAGACAAATTCTAGAAATTAATAAAAAGAGGGAAACATAAAACTACTTACTACTTAAATTTGTTTGTAGGAAAAACCTTTACAATCTGAGCTTGATAAATTTATGATTTGGATTTAGGTGTTCATACTTCTGTGGCAACATTTCAAAGATAGTGATGACACCTCTAATATTAATTAGCAACAATAAAAATTTTGACGATTCAAATATTAATTAGCAGCAATGAAAATTTGACGTGTGATCGTACTTTAATCCAGTTGTGATATATAGCCGTGCGAAATGCTAACTCCCATGAAATACAAACGTTTAGTTCAAATTTACTGAAGTAATTGATAATTGTTGTTGTTATATCATTTCTGTTGTTCTTTTCCTCCACAAAACGTTCTTTCCATCACTCGAACTCTAGATTTTCTGTCTGAAAGAAGAATAATTGTCTAGTGAGTTGTCTTTTATTTTCCCGTATTATAGTTTGATAGATGGAGATTTTGTGAGCTTCTAACTTTTGCTAGCTAATTTTTGTTATTTAAAAACTATTATCACTTTCAGGGGATGGCTACGGTAGGGGCGTCCCTACGTAGGGTCATGCCTTAATTATCGTTGGATGGGAATCTGTGGGGAATAACGGGAATCTGTGGAGAATTTATTTATGTACAGATTCTCATCCAACGGTGAATAGACAGGGCCCTACGTAGAGACGCCCCTACTGTAGACGCGCCCTCACTTTCACTTAAAAATAAAAACGAAAAAGAAGAAGACAATAAAGAAACAAAATGCAAGAAGAAAAAAATAAAGAAGCAAAGTGCTTGATTTGTTTAGTAAGTACCTCTTCTTGGATGAAAGCTTATTGGGGAATGTGGAGTATAACTATATAATATTTGGTTAATAATATGATAAGAAAAGCTTGTTGCTTAATTTGGACAATCAGTGGTTACCATGTTAGAGCAATTAAGGTAAAGCTTAATTTCCCAGAGCAAAAAAAAAAAAAAAAGGTAAAGCTTTAATTTATAAAATGGGCTGCCAAGTCATTGTCAGCCAAGGGAGAATGTGGAAACTGGAAAGGAGATAAGGCCTTTTGCAATGAGCATGGGAGCTTTTTTTTTTGACAAGACGTTAGTCATTAGGCATGGGAGTTATATATGTTTCTCCTCCGTGCATGGAAGCCCATCTATGCTGGTTGGTTCAATATTCAGAGTATATGTATGCTTTTTTTTTTTTTTTTGATTCAGTGTATATATATGCTTAATTATGAAGGTGTTGTGATACATACATTTATATACATATTTGACCATATCATTGTACTTCTTTTCCGTTATCGTGCTTTTCTTTAATTTTAAGTCATTGACTTGCGTAGTGGCATTAGAGAATGTGCGAGTATTCTCAAATATTTAGGGACACCAAATTTTATTCACTTGTATAAATATTTCATGCTCAATTTTTTTTCAAAAAAAATAATGTAACAATTTGTAGTTAAAAATCAAGTGCTACATGTAAAAGATTGTGATTCCTCATTTTAGAAAATGCTTGACCCAAAAGCAATTACATTAGTAGCTATTAATATTCTTAGTTTTCCGAGTATCATTTATTTTTTAAAATGACATAAATATCTAAGCTTTTGTAATACTTCAATTTCCAAACTCAACTCATCTTTTACATATGCCCATATGTATGGATCATATTATTAGCCAAAGTGTGTATATATATATATAAAGGAACAAACAAAACACTCGAATTTCAATAGAATAACAAAATAACAAGAGCAATACCAAAACAATAGGGCACTCAAATTACAAGAAGGATCCGAAGCTTGTATATCACACAATCTCCTTAAAACAGATTCGCCTCCTCTCAGTCGGTGCTTGAAGTCGTTAGGCGTCTGTTTCTCAAGATACAACAGTTAATGAGCAACGATTGTCATACTAAAAGAGCTACTCCAGCGAACTGAAAGAAAATACTCAAACTCTATCACACTGAGACCTATACTCTAGAGAGTTTTGAGAAGAGAGGAAAGACATGAGAAAGAGTTCTACTGTAAAAGACTTCTTCTGAGCGTATCTTCCCGAAGGAAGAAAGAATCAATTTATAAGCTTCATATGGGAGCTGTTACAAATTTGGAATTAATTAAGATTTAATTCCAAATAAAATATTTTACACAAAATATTTAAGAGTTTAGAAACTGATCGGTTTTCTAAACAATTTTAATTTAAACTAAATTAAATTTTGTAACTCACCAAAAACGTTTTATACAAAAATATTTAAGCGTGAAACTGACATGTTTTCTTAAACAAATTTAATTTATACTAGATTAAATTTTGTAACTCCAAAATAAATTTGGCAGTTCCAAATCTAGACTGGCAATTTCATTTTTCTAATATATATATATGTGTGTGTGTGATTAGTGGTTTTTTTTGGTGGAAAAGAGAAATACCCGAAGCTTCCACGAGTTCTATTTTCCGATCATGCATTGGCACCCCATAAGTTTGCAACTGCAAAAGCCACTTTTTTTTTTTTTTTTTTTCTAATTATTGATGGTTATGGCTTTTTTGTGCTCCAGAGATGCCTGTGGCTTTGGTTGTGATTGTGGTTCCGCAATTTGCACTATGGATCTATATGGATATATTTTCTAGTAGAAAAAGATAATATCAATATAGATAACTATATAAATAATCTAAGAGGCTAAGAAAAATGAACCCAGAATTAAAAATAAAAAAAATCATTTTCGCATATTATATATAGCTGCTCTGCATAACTGCAGGTCTGCAGCCTTTAGCAACATTGGTTAATTATGTCATAATACATGTTCTATGTGACTACATAAACGCATAATATTGTGTAATAAGACATGTCCAAAGTGATAAAACACATTGTTCATAAACCACTAATAAAGAGTCATGTGACCACCGCAAACTTTGCCTCCACTCCCAGTTTTATACTAATGTTTTTCAGAATACATTAATATATATTTATATATAGTAATTAGTATTCGAAATTATTGATCAGTTCTGTTTTTCGGCTTGATATTTATTATTTTATTATTGATCTTTGTTCTGTTGCAAAAGATCCCGGCTATAGGATATGAATGGAACTGGATTATTTAATAAAGGAGCAAAATAGGAGATCAGAAAGAAATAATAGATAATAACCAATAATGTATATATGCTAATAGCAAATGATTCACTTATAAATAAACCTTTGGATCAGCGTTGCCTAGGATCAGGCATACATTGTCCCGTGAACTTCAAACATTTTCAACTCTAGTTAATCAGCAAATGAATAAATTATCATCACGAAGGAATCTCTCTCCAAACAGAAATATTTTCTAGGAAAGAGTAAAAATATATCAAAAAAACTTGTTTACCAGTTTTTTTTTTAATTTTTTTATTCTAATATAAGTCACTAGCTAGACACGTCTTTGGTGGGACTGACTTTTTTTTTTTTTTTTCCAATCAAAAAAACTTGTCCAATTTCCTGTCAAATTTTTTATACTACAACTAGCGGAAGACAATCACAATCAGTTTAAAATTTAAATACAAACAATATTAAAGTGAAGAAAGTAACAACTAGGTTTCTAAGTTTTTATATGTGGTTAGCATTCATTGGACAAACAATTTTGATTCCAATATGTTATGATCACGGAAGTGCTATGTTATGGTGTAAGTGGACAGAAATTCATGAGAGGTAGATCGAGTGGTCATACTTTTGGCTTGTTTCCAATGGGCCAGTGGCAGAAAGATGATCTCTATTAATTTTTTTTTTTTTTTGACATTGTCCATTGTCCTTACTATAAGATGTGAATTGCTAGTTTTATCCAAAACTAAGATCCACTTAAGTATTGATTTTCATTTTTCATTCAATTTTATTTCAAAACCAAAATTTTAGAGAAAAAGTTGGACTATAAAAGCTCTTCTTATTCCCCACCCTCTAAGTCTCCATGAGAATAAGAAAGCAAAGACCAAAAACCAATTTTTTTTTATAAATCCTATAAGGTGCCTTTTTATCATTTACATTTAAAAATAAAAATCAAATCATATTAGTTGTAGTTATGTGTTTTTATTTTGTGTTATGATGTAAATTTCTTGAAATGTGGAAAATATCATTTTTGGTCTCTTTCCCTTTTTTTTTTAATTCTTTCTTTCTATTTTAGAGGAGAGGTATCTTCCAATCTCATTGAAGCAAGTCACTCTATTTTTTTTCTAAGTTATTATACTTTTAAAAATTGTCTTACACAAGTAAATTTTTTTTTTCTTATCCCACTAAAAAATTTTTTTGGCTCTGTCATTATTTGCTCTCATGAGATCTAGATTTGATTCTTCATGAAAACTTACGTAGTAATTAGCAATATACTAGAATTTTTTGGTCTCAAAAAATTGTGAGCAACGATGAAGCCTCCCTCAACTTTTTGAAATTTTATTTTACACTAGTATTTATAACAATATTTAATTGTATCCTTTATTTACCCCATTCCCTTATTTTAATAATGTAAACTTTACTCACATATTTTATTAAAAAATTCAATAATACCTCTCATTTGCCTAATTGAATTTTATGATTTTTAAAGTTGACTTCTATTATTATTAAATAACTATCCTCATTTTTATGAATAATTTTTCTTTGGACCTCACTTTAAAATATCTTTTAAATCATGTCCATATTGACCATGTATATTTTAAAATTATTATTTTTAGATTGACGACCCTAAATTATATTACTTAATTACAAAGTCAATTTGAGGAAAAAAAAAATATAAAGAGTAAAAAAGAGGGGCAAAAAAATTAAATTTAACAATAGATTTTGCCCATCTGAAAAATTTTCCTAACTCCTTCACCAACTATAAGAGTATAGCACCACAATATGTAGGGCCAGTTTCTTAGAGCTGTAGATTTAATAAAAAATACTTTTAGCTATGCTGAAGGGAAAATCTACTGTAGCATAAAACAACTGAGTGTTTGGTAAATTATAATTGAAAAGTGCTATGACTGAAAAAAGTTATATTAGAGTGTTTAATAAACTGTATCACTGAACTGCTGTAGAAATATAAAATGACTAAAATAGACATTTTGTACAATTGTGCATATTTTGCAAAGAGCCTATTAAATAAATATGTTAATAGACTTTTTTTTTTTTTATATACATTAAGCATATAAATCTTCTTACAAAATATTTGTTTAAAAAATATTTGATATGAAAATAATTCAACTAAATTTATTACTTATTATTTAACGTAAGTTTCATAAACAAAGTTTTGAGAATAAGATAAAGAATATTTAAAATAAAATAGATAATATTAATATATATTTTCTCATTTCAATACGCTTATATCAAATAAGTATTGATGAGAATTAGTACATAAAATAATCCAAGTCCTGATTAAGTAGATATATAAAATAATACATAGCTCAAAAAAAAGTTGCAAATCAACTTCTTAATTATGCTCCTATTAAACTTGCAGTAATTAGATCTCTCACGTTGTCCATCTCTTGTGAGTTTGAAGTACTACTGGCTTGGTACTCATCTTCAATATTGGTTACAGATTGATCATTTGCATAATATTCTGGATTGTCCCTAATTTTCTCAAAATGACGATTATATTCAGCATGTCTCCGAATGTAGTTATGCAATGTCATTGTAGCAATTATTATTTTCACTTATGTGGTGAATGGATAGCCAGGCATGTCTCTTAATATTTTCAATCTTTTCTTCAACACTCCAAAAGTATGTTCAATAACACTCCGAAGAGAAGAATGTGCCTAGTTGAATACCTCTTTATAACCTCTAGGTTAGGGACCATTTTGAAATTGTGGAAGATGATACCTTTGACCTTTATATGGCTCTAAATATCCTTTCATTTGCGGGTATCCTGCATCCACTAAATAATATTTCCCTATCAAATACAAGATACATAAATGGTTAAAACATTGATAAAAACTTAAGTTCAAGTAGAAGAATATATATATATATATATCTAAATTGTAACCTTTGAGGTATCTTTGGAAAATTTAAGGTTAGTTAACGTAAAGCTGATAAAAAGATTCTTGTATTATGGGCAGAGCCTTCCCATCCAGTGTATGCAAATATAAATTGTATATCAAAATTACATATAGCCATGATATTTTGAGTTGGCATCTCTTTCTTACCGATAAATGGCACTTGACCTTCTGGAGGTATTATAGCATCTACATGAACACCATCTATCGCACCAATGCAATTCTAAAAGCAAAATACAAATCTTCATATTATAAATTGTAATTCTAAAGACAAAGTAAAAATAGTTTAGAATATAACTTACCTTAAAATGAAGCATATATCTAAAGTCTCGCAATATCTCTTATGGGGTATCTTTAAATTCTTGGTCTAGTGATTTTATTACATCTGACACAAAATATCTAAAACTTCATTGAAATATCTACTGACAGTCTCGCCAGAGTGTTGAAATCGCTCTTGTGTTAGTCGGTTTACAGTACCTTGACCTAATATGAATAAAAATATTCTTAGTATTTTGAGGGCACGTATTCTCCTTGAGCTCTTTAACCCATAATTAGCTTGCAATTCGTTATAAAACTTAATGAGTACATCTTTCTCCATTCTAAATATACTATAACATCTATTTTCATTTCCTCTCAAAATTTCTATCAACCATATATGACCTGTTTAAGAAGAATTCATACACAACGTCTTTTCAATATTTATCATATAATAATATTAAATAACACCAACAGATGCACATACAACTTGTAACTCAAACTCTTCATCACTTTCTACCATTTCATTTGGTCTAAAAACAAACCTGTTATAAAGATAAGAAACATTTTCAATACTCCTACTAAGTTAGTTCTTATAAAGATAAGAAAATAATTATTACAATTAAGTCAATACAAGGTTTGTAAAGATTAAAAAATCAAATCAATATAAGGTCTGTAAAATATAAAATAGAGATTAAGTCATAACAAACTATGACCAAGTAAAATAAGAATATCTAAGAAGACGATCCTAGACCATATTCGTACTTGAGCCAGTTTAGCTTAAGTTTGGGTTTTTTCAAAGAAATAAATATTTCTCTCTTCTCTTTCACTATAAACAAGTGAGTTACAGAAAAGTTACAACTTGTCCCTAATCCCTAGTCCAGGTAAAGAATCAAATAATTCTATAACATCTTGTATACTTGAATTTGGCATTTCATTTCTCATGGTGGATGTTTCAGTACTCCTACTCTCTATAACATTTACAAGGCGAGAGAATTATTGAGACAATTTTGTAGCTCCTCCCACCTTTATTTATCCTTTACTTTTCCTTTCCTTATTTTCTTCATTTGTTTCTCAAGTTGCTCAGCTGATCTCTTATTATTTTTTTCTTCAAGTAATTTAGCAGGCATAGGCTGATCCTCAGACTCATCACTACTCTCAACTTGTTCCAATAGAGTTTCATTATCATTTGACATTTTTCTAGACAAAGATGGAACTACTTCTGATGAAGGTGTCCAAGCATACTCCCTTATAGCAACAATGTTCATGAACATCCTATTCAACTTTTCCTCTAATTCTGATTCAATACCCTGGATGCGAAACTTTGCAGCATTGGGTTGGCTTTATAAGAGTAAATTAGACAAATTAAAATTCATAGAATAATCATACTAATTTAATAACAATGGTTAAAAATATACCCGTAATTTACTATTCCATCAATCTTCAGATGCGTCAATAGTTTTCTTTTTTGTATTCCATCCTAAATCTGTTTTCTTGCCAATAAGTTGCTTCCAAAGTTTCCTATCATTTTTTAATGTATCCCACTTATTTTTCAGTTGTGTTCTTATATACACTCTTCCGGTTGTATTTTTCATATTTTTCATCAAGTTAACAAATCTAAATCTATCTAAATGAGTGATAGGACGGTGTTCATCTTCAATTTCTTTGATGCAGAAATTAGAAAACAATACTACGGTCTCGGGATCCCATATTGCCTTAGCCCATTGTAGGGCACCCTCATTTTGGCTACTACTAATAGCATTATTTTCATTGTCCATCTAAAAAGTAAATTGATAAGTACTATGACATTTTTCATGAAAATTTAAAAAAAATAATTAATAAATAGAAGGACTATCACTTAGATGGTTTTGCTTGATGATTTCTCTTAAAATTTTAACGTCTTTTCTTTTTTTTTTTTTTCTTTTAGTCATAGTCTTAATGAGATACAACTTTTAAGTAGCTCTAAGGTGATATTAACTTTGGATGGTTAACTTTGTTTAGCTTTTTATTCTTCTATGCCAAAGGAGAAAAAAAATTTTGTCATTCTTTCCAAAGCTTAGCAAATTTCTAGTACACTTTTCTGTCATTCTTTCCAAAGCTTAGCAAATTTCTGTCAACTACAAAAGAAAAAAAAAAAAAAACCTAAACTGAACAAAATAAGTAAAATTAAAGTCCATGATTTGCACTTCTATATTCAGTACCTTACATAAAGTTGATACTTAATCAGCACTCCTAGGACTAATCTTCACACTCTTGGGTACAATTCTCCTTTGCCAAAAACCCAAAAACTTCTTGTGACTATGATACATCTTTGCCAAAACCCAAACCCAAAATAGCTTCAGGAAAAAAAATAAATTACCGACAACTAAGTAACTTGATACCCAAAAATTAACGAGTAATTTAACATCATTTCATATAATTACAAGGAAATGATAGAATAAAAAAATAAAAAAGAGTAATATTGGAGCAATGGGCTGAGAACCCATTTTTTAGGTGTGGTAAGGCAGAGGTGCTTTTGAGTGATAAGAACAGAAATGATCATATGATAGGAGTAAAAAAAAAAGGTATAAAAATTTAACAACAGGCCGACAACTAGATAACTTGATACCCAAAAACCATCTCCTAATACTCAACCCATACATGAATTAGTTCCTATATATTCAAGAATTTTGAATACAATTTTGCACGTATGATTTCTTCTAAATCTTATGGTTTGCTAAATGGATATAATAGAAATTGAACAAACCAAAATCAAAATATATTTCAAATCAAATTTTAATTCATGAAAAAAAAATTCCTTCTTTACCGTGTCATCAACATAAATAGGAAAACAAAAAGTGGTTACCACTATGTGCTCAATAATTTGATGACGAGAACCAAGCCGAGGTGATGACAAGAACAAAGCTGAGGAGTGGCCTAGAGAAAAACATAAAAGTAGTAACGAGAAAGGGAAAGAAGAAGAAGAATAGGTCAAAATTAAAGAATAGAACATACAAATGAACATTATGCTTTGCTGGTAGATGTGGCTGGGGCAGAATCTCTGGCGAGGTGATGGGTTTTGGGGCGATGTGGTTGGGACAGGTTTTGATGGTCGATCTAGCCAGGGCGGTGTCTGTTGAGCAACTCTAGATGCAGAGGTGAAGAAGTTTAGGGCGGCACCATACTTGATCGTGAAATTGAAGAGGAGAAGACACCCTAAAGGGTTGGGTTAGTTGTAATTTTCAGAATTAAGTGAGGGTATTTTTGTCCGTTTGAAATATTCATTAAATATTAGTAGGAGATTGCCGTGTAATCTAAAACCTAAAGCTGGGTTGGACCAGCTTAGGCTTTTAGCTTAACTATGGGCCAAATTCTTTAAAAATCCACTTTTAATATTTTTACCAGACACTATTATACCCAGAATTTCTTGAAAAAGTGTTTTCAGCTTCTCAAAAAGCTCAATCAAATGGGCCCATAATATATTGGAATAATATAAACCCCCTTTCCCCATATTTAGTATTTTATAAAAATTAAAAAAAGATCACACTTTTTCATTTATATCAAATTAAATATTTAATTTGTATTTTCCTATTAAATAAGACCGAGCCCACAACTTTGGTCAAAATTGAAACTTTATATTATCTAAAAATCACTTTTGCCATTAAAACTCATAAAACACAATAAAAGAAAATTATAATTAATAAAATAGTATAAATAATTGAAAGCATTTAAAATAAACAAGTATTATTGTCTTTCTATTTTTTTAAGAAAAAATATTTTAATTGAAAATAAAAATTATTAAAAATAAAAGAAGTTTCAATTATTCAGAGCAGTTAAAAAAATATAATGACAAAATTTTTTTAAAAAAATTCCCATTTCATTTTCTTTTTTCCATGAGTTTAAATTATTCAAAACAATTAAATGGGGAGAGAGAGAGAGAGAGAGAGAGAGAGAGAGAGAGAGANAGGCCAAAATTGTCTTATCCGGATTTTTATTTTTTTCAGAGAGACTATATAATAGCAATTAATGATTATGTTTCAATTGTATTAGTTTGTTTCATTGAACAAGCGATTATTTTTATGTTATGGAAGTGTTAAAATTTGGTGAAATTTGTGCAAAGGATGCGTGAAGCGGATTTGGTGTAGCGGAAAACGATGTGAAAAAATCCGTTAAGAGAATCTGTCTCCTCTCTGCTCTTTCTCTCTTTTTCTAACATTCTCTGAATTAGCTAATCCCCACCCGTTAGTTACTGCCAAGTTTCACTCAAATTCATGTCTAATTATAATAACAATAACTACTTAATCACTTTAATTTTTACTTTAATGAATATTTCATGTGCAAATATATTATAATAGATATTAAATTTTGCCACATCACGTGCCTCTTGGCTCTTCAATTATTGCTCACATAAAACCATGGTCCTCTTTTCGTTTTTTAAACCTTTATTCTTAGGGCACATCTACAGTAGGGACGTCCCTACGTAAGCCCTGTTTATACACCATTTGATGGGAATCTGTGTATAAACAGATTTTCCACAGATTCTCATCAAACGGTGTATAAACAGGACCTTACGTAGGGGCGCCCCTACTATAGCCGCCTCCTTATTCTTATTTATAATCTTATAATTTTATTTTATCTAAGTTTACTATTGAATCTCAACTTTTAATATAACTGTAATTATTAATTAGGCAAAAACTAAAATTTACTGCCTAGTCGTATAATTTATGGACATTGGTATGAGTAATATAATGTAACCAGAAAAATACTGCTTAAGTGCTTATAAGTTATAAATAAATAATTTAAGTTAAAAGTTAATTAATTATGTGGTATTTATACTGAAACTATCTCTTCCTTTTCCCCCATACTTGATAAAGAAATATAGTGCTGATGATGGTGAGGCAAAGGAACTCCGCCCACCGATACTAGGCCTACTGGCTACGGGCAGCCAACACTAGCGTAAGGGTGTCAATTCATGTCAGCGGGTCGTGTTCGTATCGTATTAAAGTCTATGTATAACAATATATACCTCAACCTAAACCTGACTAATTTAATAATCGTGTCAGAAATTCTAACCCCGACCTGTTTATAAACGGGTTGACCCGACACGACCCGAGTAATTCGTTTATTCAAATGTGTCATATTCAGGTCAAGTCAACCTGACATAACTCGTTAACTCGTTTAATCCAAATTAACTAAAATATATATTTTTAACACATTTAGCATAAATTTATACATATTTTATGACCTTAAGACACTAATATTTACCAAAGATAAATTGAAACCACATAAAATATCAATATATGTGCATAAGAAAGTCTTAAAAATACACTAATATTTTCAAATACGCATTACATGGGTCATAAATGGGTTGACCCAAATCCGACTTGTTTAATAAACAGGTCATTACGGAGTCAGTTTCGGATTGGTGGGTCAAACTGAACCCGATCCATTTAATAAACGGGTTCGCAAGTTCAACCTGATTTTGACCCGAACTCGTTTATTACAAACCTAAACCCGCTAACTCCGTACGGGTTTTGAATTGTGTTGTCGTGTTGTGTCACAAATTGTCAGCCTTATACTGGCGAAGTCAGTCATTGCCCCTCATGAACTTTTTATTTTTTATTTATTTATTTTACACATTCTCTTTTAAAATTCAATTATGCTCTTATCTGGCCCATGGACTTTTTATTTATTTATTTATTTTTACATATTTTTATTTATTTATTTATTTTTACATGTTTTCTTTTTTAAATTCAATTATGCCCTTATCAGACCCACTGAATTTTAAATTTATAAGTTTTACATATAATTTTTTTTTTTAAAAAAAAAATCAAGTTATGTCCCACTTATTGATAATTAAAGTTTTAATTACACCCTTGCACTTCATCATAATAAAATTCAATAATTATATTATTCTATTTGAATAAACAAAATACTTTGTTTTTTAACTCTTCAAATTATTTTGGACCTAAATTAATTTTAAAATCTCAACTGAATTCAACTAAACTCATTCATAAAGAGAGGGAAAAAAAGATTAAAAAAATTAGAAAAATTTAAGAAGAAAAGAGTTAAAAAAAAATTCTCTACATTTGTAATTTTACCTACTCTCATAAACCTTTCTGGCTGTTTTCCCAAAAAAAAAAAAGAAAAAAAAAAAAGGAAAAAGCCCTTTCTGGCTTCACCATTGGCTGCCAGTACCTATTCCATGTGTTGAGTCTAACATAAGCTAGCTATCTAGCTACTACATGTAGTATATTATATTGCCCTTGCCATTGGAATCCCCGGAAATGGAAATTTATACTTTAAGCCATTTGATAAGTTTACGAACTAATGCTTGAATATTTAATCACACAAAATCCAAAAGTTGATAAAAATATTATTGCGTTAGAGCGTTGATGTGGCTATTGCACTAGCTTCCATTTAATTGCTTCATGAAAGTCTTCAACAATATTATTGACCATGCCTGCGACATGTTAATATGTTGTATATGCTTCTTTATATATAATATATATAAAAATGATTTTAACACCAAGCAAATATATATGAAATATAGAGTCTATAGGGAGGACAATAAAATTAAAATAATAATAAATAAATCTGAGAAATCTTAAATGAATCAATCTTCTCGATCGTGACGTTGTTCTAGAGGAGGAAATTAA
This sequence comes from Trema orientale, assembly GCA_002914845.1. Lineage (NCBI taxonomy): Eukaryota > Viridiplantae > Streptophyta > Magnoliopsida > Rosales > Cannabaceae > Trema > Trema orientale. The sequence goes on from JXTC01000721.1 coordinate 53,732, forward strand.
TTAATCTTTGGTACTTTTCTCAAATATATGCACCTTCGCAAATGCACATTGTCGGAGTGTATGACGAGAGTCGAGACGTTGATCATTTACAAATGTATACCATTTCGTGTCATAAAGGTTTAAAATTATCATAGTTAGGTTTCGAGACCCATCACTTGAAGATGTTCGGATATGAATATCAACAAATGAAACTGATCAGTTTCTTATTGTTACCTAATTATTGGGCACGCTTTAGGAAATTATGTAGAAACCACTTGTACGTACGTACCCAATTCCAACTATCTTAAAATGCACATTCACTCAAGCATGGTCAAGAACATATATACATAAACACACAAACACATATTTATTGTCACGTGTCTTTTTATATAAATGTATGTATATATCCGGCCCAAAGCTTTATATAGAACCAAATTACCAGATTTAATTATTACAATGCAATAAATTGTTCTTTAGAATTGTATTTGAGTGGAAATACATTGTCATTTTGACTAGTAATTATAACATCCAAACGTGATTGAATTGATCAATTCAATATTATGCAGAATTTATGCATATAACAGTTGAGTATTATCTAAATACGTACATGATATTTATGTATTTATATGGTTGCACGTAACTTTTAGCGCGTCGGTTCGAAGGGTGTAGGTTGGATCATTGAAGGCATGGCCTTGTGAATTTAATAGTGAAGAGGCAGTTGATATATAGGGGTTGAATTCAAAATATGGTAATGATCACCAAAAAGGACTTTTCCCATTTGAGATACAAGTAATTGATCATCTTGTTTATTATGATCATAATTGTTTATGATTATGACTATGATTTATAATCGTAACAATAATTATTAGTGATATACAAATGGGACAAGCACGTGACGGTTGGCACAATTGGATATTTAATTATAAAGCCTTTGAACTATCAAGAGCTCTACTTTTTGGTTATTACTAATTTGTCTCATGGAATCTACAAGAGAACGTAACGCACTCCAACAGAACTCAACATCAAGTGCTTTCTTAGTAATATGAGTAAATATTTGACGAACTGATTTTTGATTTTGAATTGAAATTTAAATTATTTGAGAGTGAAGTACAGAATTGATAATTAGATATAATTTTTCAAAAATGACCCAAAAAATAGTTAGGATTCAATATTTTGCACCGAAGGACGTGGTTGGAAAACTTCAAAATCCATAGTTGGCTCTTCGCAACAATTAAATTTACAAACAAAAATTAATTCACCGTACTAAGAAAAGGGTTTTAGCTAGGTTATTTAATTTATAAATAGCTAGCTTGATTTTTCTAGCAATTAAAAATATGTCAGAATGGCTACTTAAATTCTTCAGTTGCATTGTTCAATTTTCTTAATACACACATAGCTCTTTAATTCTTGTTTTTTGAAAATGGGGTGTGCTTATATATATATATATATATATATAGGGTTCATGCATACACTGATAGTCAGATTCTCATGCAAATATATAGAAGTGAAATAAATAACGAAAAAAAAAAAACAAAGAATCCGCAGAAAATTATTTAAAAAGGATAAAGTTAAAGCGCGAAAAGAACAAATCTCAAAATAGTATAAACGGTCTAAATTAAGAATTCAAAATTTAGTTAGGAGGGAAAAAAAAAATCTGTCTAGCTTGCTAAAGAAAATTAGAAAATAAAAATCTTGTGAAAATTCTCTAAATTAAAATTAAAAAAAGAAAAATTTGGTGTGGACAGTAATTGAAGAAAAGTTAAAATTAACCTCAGAAAAGTCTCCAGTAAGTAATTAAGTACTACTTTCTGGTCAAGGTGTGTTACCCCTACTCTAGCATCCACTAGATAATCTGCCTGTAATCGGGCCCCACCTGTTGGTGGATCAAGTAATCCTCACCGCTAGATGCATCAAACATCAGGCTCTGATGGTGATGGTGATGATGATGATGAGGAAGGAACTGCGGTTGTTGCTGATGCTGATGCACCCCGGACCTGAGCATCTCCTTCTGGCGCCTCAGCTCCAGAACCTTCCTGTGCGAGTTGGAGTGCTTCGTCAGCACGAAGGTCGGGCTCGCCGCGGGCCGGTACTCGGGCACTAGCCGGCCCGACTTGTACCGGACGCCACACGCGTTGCACAGGGTCTTTGGGCCCATGGGCCCGGTCCGCCACTGCGGGGTCTTGTCGGTGGCGCAATGCAGGCACCTCCGCCCCTCTCCGGCCCCGGGCCCCGGCCCACCGTTATCGGGTGCCTCCTTTTTCTTCGGGGCGGCGGCCTTAACGGCTTTCTTGGCGGTGCTAGTGGAAGCGGGCGCGTGGGGAACCGAAACGACGACGTCATGTTCGTACTGTTGTGGCGGCGGAGGAGGAGGAGAAGACGACGTCGTTGGCGATAAGTGGAGGAGGCGGGACGTCCAGTTGCATGGTGGGGCCCGGGACCGCTTGCTGCGGGCCTTGGCCGGTACGGACACGTCGGGGTTGAAAATCGGGGCAGCGGCTGAGGCGGCGGCTCGGTTGGGTTGGGTTCGGGTGGTGGTGTCGGATGATTCGTCGGGTCCTCGGGCTTTGATTCCGGATATGAGGTGCAGCTTCTGAAGGTCCTCGCTGGAGAATGATTCCTCCACGAAATTCGATAGCCATTCGAGCTCAGCTAAATCGTCATACTGTTTTCCAAAAAAACACAAATAAATAAAAATAAATAATTAAAGGAAAGTGAATTATCTCTCTCCTTTTAATTTTTTTCGCTTCTTTTTAAACAAAATCTCTCTCTCATGAATTGCGTAAAGAGTCAGTTATCATTGGCAAAAGAAACTGAGCCCCCCATATTATAGGCACTACTTTCTGTACAATTTCATGCATAGAAGTTCCAACTATTTTTAGTAATTTAGTGAGACTTTTTCTCTTTTTCTTTTTCCTTTTTAATTTTTTTATTTTAAATTGCAATGAGAGAAACAAAAGAAAAAAAAATAAAAAATAAAAACTGAAAATCGTACTGATGGAAACATACAATATGAACAGGAAATTAGTTGAATTCATATCTAACTAATTAATTTTATATATGGGATGAAACTGTAAATTATGGTGAAGTTTGTACTTAATTGGTTCGCATTTTTCTATGGGCACCAAACAAAAGCTTAGAAGATAAGTAAAGCAATAAATTGCCAGAACAAGAAAATTTAAAGTCTCATAATAATAATTGACTCTGAAAGCTATATCAATCTAATTTAGTACACATATTGTTTATATATATATATATATATAGATGTATGTATATACCGGGACGCAGAGGTCACTGGAGAAGTGGGCGTCGGGGAAATCCCGGGAACCAAAATGGTCGGGGAGGAAACCATTAGGTTCGCATCCGGAGAAGGAAGAAGAATTGCAGCTGGTGTCGAGTACGTGAGTGGTACTGTGCGTGGAGTTAGAGTCGGTAGAGTTGCCGGCGGTGAGGGCGGAGGAGTCGAAAGCTCCGTCGACGGTGGCGATGGCGTCGACGTCCTCGTTGGAGAAATCCAGGAGGTCCTCCACCGCGAAGTGGTCGCCGCCCGCCGCCATGGCGGTTTTGACGACGTTGTTGTTGTTCTGATGGTTATTAATGTAATTATGCAGTTCTGGAGCTTCCATTGCTGAAATATTAATATTATTGGTCCTAAGTACTAGTTTAAGTAACTAACTAATTATCAACTAAGCTCCTTTCCGTTTTCGTGTTGAAAGCTAGTAGAGTTAGAGAAAGAGATAGAGAAAGAGAAACTAAGTGTGGGATCAGAGAAGAGTAGTGTGAAAAAAATGGTGTGGTTTTGTTAAGAAGATAGAAAGAGAAAGAAAGAGAGAGAGAGAGAGAGAGAGAAGGGGAGAGGTTTATTTGCGTTTGAAGGGGGGGACAGGCGGACACCTATAATGAAGGATTTTTTACGGAAGGAAAAAATTTTAAAAATAAATATAGAAAATAAAATTTTAAAGAGACTTTAGATTGGGCTAAATGGAAACAAAAGTGAAAAATTGCGGAATTACCTTCTTGCCCTTTTTGCGTTTGGGTGTCGTTTATGTTTAGCTTACCGGCTTTTGCCCCTTTTGGAGTAAGAATGGACAGACAGTACACCATAGGGAGACCCTTCTGTGTTCTGACGTGTCGTGACTCGATTGGTTAGAGAATGTTGTGTTGAATTAAAAGCACGGTTGGATGAGCGCGGTGAAAGTTACATGTAGTCAGTAGAGGGGTACTGGGTGTTAAAGGGGCATTATTATATAATGTGAATTTTCGTAGTCTGAGAAATTTGTACTTTGATTGAATGTAATTTACTTATCAAATTAACCCGTTGAAGAACTTCATATAAGATTGTGGTGGGACCGCGATTTATTTCTTAAAGAGAGAGAAAAAAAAAAAACTATGAAATCTTACGCACGTGAAGACCATGATGATGGTGATGATCACCCAGTTGTACAATAATAATCACGGCATGTACCGCACACAATCATTTAACCAAATGCGACCTTTGCTTCGAGCTCACAATACCATCCACTGACATTTGGGGGGCAATTTGGTCAAACTGATAAGACATAGCGAGTATTAATCCAAGGGTAGATGCGTAAAATCAGACACTAATAACAATAATTAAAATAAATTCGGGGTATGCGGATGAAAAGAAAAAAAGAATAATTATTAACTTAAAATAAAATGTGTAATTAGAGATTAATTAGGAGTGATTAAGTGTTCAAATTCAACCCCTTAGGAACCGATCTAGCAGTTTTGTCGCTGTAGACTTGTGCATTAGCGTCCAAGTTTACAGCCCGATTCCTCTGCTTCAATTTTTATAGGAATTCGTGTTTAATATATATTATTTATATTTATCTATGATATTTCTCTGATATATATCTATTTTTAATTTGTTATTATATGATTTAACCCCTCCTGTTTAACCCCTTTATTATATTCAAAACCTCACTTGTAAGCACGACGAGTACAGCTCAACATGATGAGATTGAACGGCCAAGATCTTCCCAACGTGTTGCCCTCTTCATTCGGTTCTCACTTCTCACCTTTTACCCCCCATCATGCCACGCAGGACATAGAGCGGGTCTGGTGTTATAAAAAAAAAGGTGGTTCATTATTTTAACTATGCATGCACTAGTTTTTAACCTAATAGCGGTCGATGGAGCAAAGATTTCAGTGATATATAATAGATTTATAGAATAACTTTTTATTGGATACTCCAGAATTCATATGTAACTTTTGGCGGTTCAATTGAAGTACGGAGAAAACATCACTCTGATAATTCTTTTAATAACAATTTTGAATATTATTAGATAATCAAAATATTACAAAACTAAGCAATACTATTAGGAACATAAAAGTTTGTATACGTGGTAATGAGATTATAAGCATACAATTTGTATGTATCTGACTCACGAATTGTTGGTTTTTTTTTTTTTTTTTTTGAAAGAAACTAACAAATAATATTATTATTGTATATTTAATTACCATGTCATATATATCAAATGTAAAGAGATATTATATAATTGCAAAGTTGACTTGGCCGTGTTAAAATTCTTGGCCTCGATGGTGTAAATTGGAAGGTTTGATACTTGCTATACAATATAAAATTTCGAAGTACGAACATTTTTAGCCTCGTTATAAAATTTCGAAGTACGAACATTTTTAGCCTCGTTAGTATAGTCGAAGCTAATTACACTTACATGCATGCATGTTATAAGAGACTGAACGTAAAGATAAACCAACTGTTAAATGTCGGCTATACTTCACCACGTGGCAGACATCAAAAGGTGTTGAATAAACAAGTGGGGTCAGTCTCGTTGAACCAAATCCCTAGGTGAGTCTTCTTCGGACAAAGGATAAGGTTTTACTGTTCTTATTTATTGCCACGAGATTTTTTATCCTTCATTCATTTTATTTCTCTATTAAATGATAAAAAATATGTTGTCCACCTTTATTTTTTTTCACTTTTTTGCTTCAATTAAAAGAAAAGCCTGAAAAAGAGAAGGTACCTGAGTCGTTGCTTGGCTCAGAGGTTTCCATTTTCTAGAGATTTTTTTTGAAAAAAAAAAAAGAAAAATTGTACTGAGATATTTTTTTATTTATATTTTTCGAGTAGTATATTAGGATTTTTCGGTTTATTTTAGTGAAACTTTGGCATGAGTGGGGTCCAATATGCACGTGATAGAGTTGGGGTATGGTGTCAGCTGCCCATGTGAGTGCTTCGCTCGTGTCAAAAGCCAAAACTGACGGTGGTCAAATTACACGTGGCGAGAATCTATGGCGCCAAGATTTATTCAACCTTTTCTGGGATGCTTCTACCGGGGGAATGGATGGAGAGATGGTCCTTTTTGTTATGTTCAAAAATATAACATGAGAGCACGTGCCGGCGCTGTCACGTGACCTGTGGCACGTGCTCCGTCATCCAGTAACTAAACAAACACTACGAGCTAGTCACGTGGGATAGACGCTCCTTTATTTTTCTGCTTGTGGGTTGCGGTTTGATTCTATACTTTAGTTTAGTAAAAGCCCATTTGGTACTTTGATGGGGTTCCATACTAGTAGTAAAGCTTTGCTCTTTGGGTCAAATTGAACTCTTAATTCTATTAGTATCTGACAAAAGAATTCTCCGAGTTTATACTTATCATTGGCACCTGTTAGGGTGGAAAACTGAGAGGAATTAAAGTGATGAGTGGATTTTGAAGAGGGAAAATGAAATTGGGTTGTTATGTATAAAAGAAAGCTGAAAGGAAAGAAAGTGTGAAATTTATGGGGTCACCACTTTTTCAATTTAAATGGGAGGAAATTTGTTTGATCAAGAAATAAATTTAAGGGTGTTAAGACTTATAAAGACCGATACGGCTGGGAAAGTCTATCTTTTTCTTTTCTTTATTTTTTATGGTTAAATGATTTGGTTTGGTTTGGTTAAGAATTCCTTTGTCCGATTTGCACTTCGCAATTTTTTTCTTTTTTTTTTTCACATTCCGAAGCACACCGCACCGCACAAATAAATGATTTCTGAAGTGTTTTCACGCACGCTAACAATTTATTTGCTTTTCATAGAGTCTCAATTTGTTATGCTTTATATTGTTGCTTTTGGACTTGGAATTTTATTTTTCCTTAGGAAACATTAGGGATATTCACGGTTCAGTTTGGTCAGTCTGAACTCCTTACATGTCGACTAAATTGTATGTGTAGTTTTGCTAGATTACCAGACCGTGTGGTCTGTTATAGTCGATCCAAACCAGTCAGACCGCACCTATATTTTGTGGTACGGTCTGAGTGATTTTCACGGTTTGAGTTTTGGGCTTTGTTAGTGATGGATTTGGGCTTTGACAGATTGGACCTTCACTATTTAAGCTTCATTTTTTCAAAAAAGAAAATCACTTTTTAAACCAAAAAAGAAATATATCACATCTTTTAATCTTAACCAAAGTAACTCTATAATCTAAAAATCAAACCAAAAATAATTATAAACTATCTAAAATATAAATCATAAAATGTTACAACCAAATCAAAGCATCACACTAAATTTAAAACTTAAGTTACAACCTAATCGAAATCCAATGTCTAGAATATCTTAAAATAAATAATGAACAACTTACAAACCATAAGTCTAAGAATAACTTAATAGTAAAACAAGTTACAATACCAAAAAAGACTTCAAACTTCGAAACACTTTAACACTGCAAAAAATAAAAAAGTATTAGACACAAATATTACACCTCAATACCCATTGCAAAGAATTATATATATAAGAAAAAAAGGGATAGGATTGGGTATTACCATCAAACCTAATCAAGGTTTACTACTTTAGATGTCAAAGTTGATTTCTCTACAAAGTGAAATTTATATAAAGTCAGACAACTATAATGTTACAATGCATAGTTAATAACTAATACAAAATAACAAACATGCTTATTGTGTAAAGAAATTATTAACACTTTCATAAATTTCAATCTCTTCTAAAACTAGAGCCATGTCCAATGGTAAGTATTTGGATCTCAACCAATTTTGGCAACATATCAAAACTTCAGCTATTGTTAGACTCAACGAGCCCTGAAAACAATCAAGCACTCTACCTGTAGTGCTAAAAGCAGACTCCGAAGCTACTGTTGAAACTTAGATGGCAAGAACATCTCGAGCAATTGCACCAATAACAGGAAACTTTGAAGAGGTCACTTTCCACCATTCCAAGATGTCAAAATTTGGATTCTTCCTATCCTCAACACATTCAACAAGATATCTATCAAACTCATTTTTCAAGTCAAATGACTCATCTTCAGCACATTCTTTATCAAACTCAGATTCCAAGTCAAAGGAATCCTCATCATTAGAATCTATCACACTTATTTTCTCTTGAGAAGATGACCCACCAGCTTGAGTATTGTCACTTTATTGCACTTTGAATTCATTTATTGCATTAGTGATTCACTAACTTTGTTACGCAACTCTTGATGGCAGCCATGATAATCTTAACCTCTTTCTCACTATAGAGCATTTTCGAATAAAAATGCACATATTTCAATTTGTGCCTAGGATCAAGAACCACCGCCACATAAAGAAGAATATTATGTCTTTCAATGTTACCCCGATACTTATCAAATTTTGCCTTCATCCTAGTAGCGATATTCGTCAAGATTGAATCTTTACTCGAACACCATTTAATTAATTTTCCATGCACTATATTGAAATTTCATGAAAATAAGTATTTGAAGTAACAAACAAAGAAGTACTAAACTTTAAAGTAACTTCATAAAAAGTCTTCCAAAACTTGCAAAATTTGCTACAATACTCCTAATTTTTACTCATTAGTGACCCTAAAGGTTTTTTTCCCATGCCTATCTTCCTCACAAAAGTATTGCAAATAGAAACTATCCTCCTCTTCTAACAACCTAAAAGTATCAACAAATCTCAATGCATGCTCCAATATTAAATAAGTGAAGTTCCACCTAGTTGGCACATCTAAGCAAACAAGAGTCTTTTCCTCGAGACAGAGTGCCCGAGAGAGTTACTGAGTGGAGAGACGAGACAAGAGGGACTGAAAGCTGCTGCTTATTGGGTCGGGACGGGGTAGAGTTATTGGTCCACGTTGCTGGGTGACATCCCTCAGTGGTGTCACTGAACGTTGAAGGTGAGTGATGGCTACTGTTAATGAAGAGGCTGCTGAGCTTGTGAACGAAGATAAGAGAGAGTAGGAGGGCTGCAGCAGTTCAGAATCAGAGTTAGTTTGAGTCTTGAGACTTGAGTCAGAGTAAGTGAGTGAGTGATTTGTATGAAGTGTGAAGAGGAACCCTAGAGAAAATGGGTTGAGTGTTTATTTGGATTTACGTATATTCATTTGGGCCATTTTTACTTGTAATCAACTATATACATATTATAACAAAAATATACATATTACGTATTATTGGCCGGCTCAGTTTGAAACCGACTAAATTTGGCCAAAATCGCAAACTACATCGCACCAATCGGTTTCATAATTTTCCAAAAACCAGTTGTAGATGAAGAAAAACATCGGTTTCGGTGCGGTGCAGCCGGTTTCCGCAGTGCACCGGTTTTTTCGAACACCCAAACATGGATACTTAGTTAATATTGTTGTGCATTTTGGTTTATAATTTTGATAATTTATAAGTTGTTGTAATGTTGTAACTATTATAAAATTTGTATTTCCTATTGAAAAAAATTAATTAAAAATATATAAATAGGCAAAATTACAATTGATTCATTATGTTAAGTTTAAGGCCAAAGTAAAATAGACTCAATTTTCAAACGATAAAAACCAAACCAAATTAGACTGTGTTTTGGGGTTTTCCTAATTTTTGAGATTGATCCTAAGACGTGGATTAGTGCTAATTAAGCACAAAATTATTGACCTAAACTACATGTCGCTTGAATGCAAACTACACGTCACTCAAGCCCAAACTACACGCCGTTTTGAAGGCACCCTCTACGTGTACAAACTTCCCGACGTCTCTAGAAAGCTCAAGAACTTTCCAACTTGTGCTCAAAGAACTTGTAGCTCAAGTGCTTCAGGAGCAAGCTGCCCCACGCTTCTAGAAACTTCCGAAAGTGTCTAACTTAGAGGCTAAGATTTCTATCCTCTTGTACATTAAGCAAACTTAGCCAATAAGATTTTGATATTACTTAGGGCCTAAGACATCTTGTCTTACAAGGCAATTTTTGCCTATAAATAGAAGGGTACTCCCTCCATTTTAGAAGAACAATCTTTCCACCTCATTAATACAAACTCTCATTTTCTCTCTTTAATTCTTCTCTCAACCGTTCTCTCTCTCTCTCTCTCTTGCTCTCTTTCCCTCTCGTGTTCTTCATCCTCACCCAAAGCTTAAAAGCTTCATTTTTCTTTATCAACGCCACCACCATCAATTTCTGACTTGTGTACTTTAGTGATCTTTGGGTACCGAGCTACTCTCCACAATCTCGTGCTTGACCTGTAGCACAAGTTCGAGGTTTTGTGCTCTCTACATTTATATATATATATATATATATATATATATATATATCTGTCTTGTATCTCTATTTTGGCGGGTAATTCGTATTGCTGCTCTAAGTGCAATCAATTACTACGTTTCCCCTTCCCTGTGAAGTAATCTGTATTGCTGCCTTAAGTGCAATCGGTTACTTTGCTCCCCTTTTAATTATTGTGCGCATTTATTTAGTGATCTGTGTTATTTTCCTTTGCAACCGATCACACCACTTTATTTAAATTTTAGCACTTTAATTTCAGTTGTTATTATTATTTCTGATAATATGGCTGGACTTACCGTCTAGTAATTCTAACCCCTCTAATTAACTGGCATATGGATGGTATCGCCTTCGTCAGTTTTTTAACTATTTATTTTTCTGTATTTTATTTCTGCTGCTAATTTCTAGTTGACACTATGGTCGGTTTATTCGCCTCCGTCAACTAGATTCCTTTATTATTATCGCATTATTATATTATTGTAGATCCGTAAGCTAGTTATCCTTGCAACCACCCACGTACAGGGACGCCGTGGGAAGTGTCGTTCCTTATTGCGACCGCCTATCGGGACTTCGATACGTAGTGTCAGCGTTGTGATAACACTTACGTTATTATTACGCCAATATTATTATTATTATATAGAAAGTACATTATCTCTGCAACCACTAACGTGGTAAGGATGCTGTGGGAAGTGTCGTTTTACATATCGATCGCCCATCAGGACTTCGACACATAGACAGTGTTGTGATAGCTCTTACACATGTACACTCTTTGTAATCTAACCATAATCCCAATTTTCTTCTGTCTTGTTTTAACTAAGTACAGGTCACACTAATTAATCCAGAGCACAACTCCGACCTCGAACATTAAAAGGCGACTCCGCTAGGGACTAGTCAAAGGGAAACTGATGTTTCTTCAGGATTCCCAAAAGATCCGCAAGTGCATCTTATCCATTTCACCCGGCAGTGTACCATTACTCTGCTCATTTCATTTTCGATAATTGACGGTTTACCGTTACTCTGTTCGGTATACCGTTACTCTGCCCGTTTCATTTTTCGATACTTGACGGTGTACCGTTACTCTGTCCGGTATACTGTTACTCTGCCCGGTTCATTTTTCGATACTTGGCGGTGTGCCGTTACTCTATCCGGTGTACCGTTATTCTGTCTATCTCATTTCTTTTGCACTATAATTCTGCCATCCTCTTGAAACTCCATCAATTTTTTTTTAATTTTTCATCCCGAAATTCTGTCAAATTTCTGTCCCCCTCTTTCTAGAAATTTCCTCTAAAAAAAAAATAAAATAGAAAAATCTCTCATTTCTTTCTTTTCTTCCTTTCCTCAAAATGGCAGACGAGCAAAATCTTGTAATCGATGCCGAAGCTCAATCTCTCCTTGCTAAACTAGTAGCCTCACTAGATAGCATGAGACAAACTCAAACAGATATGCAATTGTCTAACGCTGAAATTCTCCAGAGAATTACCAATATCGAAAAATCTCATGGAGCCGGATCTTCTACTCCAACTCCACCTCACAACAACACTTCTCATGTCTCAAATCAAGACCCTACCAATCCTACTGCCACAACTTTAACTGGTATTGATAATGAAGCTCCCAAAAGTTTTATTACAAAAGAAGAACTACAAGAAATGCTCAAGTCTGAAGCAAAAAAAGCTAGCAAGATTGTTGCAGCAGTGGACTTTCAACCTCCATATCCTGCTAGTATTCTTTCCAAGCCATATCCAAAGGATTATACTAATCCTCGATTTAAGAAATTCGATGGGAAGAAAGGAAACGCTAGGGAATGTGTCATTGGTTTCCTAGATGATCTGGGAGTCTACGCCAGTGACCATGAATTAAGATTGAGAGAGTTCTCAAAATCTCTCACTGACCGAGCATACTCTTGGTTCGTCAATTTACCAGCAGGTAGTATTGGTACCTGGGAGGAGTTGGTAACGACATTTTGTACAAAATTCTTTGCAGCAGAATACAAGTTGGGCTTATCTGATCTCTCTAACACAACGCAAAGGGGAGATGAATCACTTACAGCCTATGTAAACAGATTCAAAGAAGTAGCTCTTGACTGCAAGGAAATTATTTCAGAAGAAGAATTGATTCAAGTGTACATCAACGGAATGCAAGCTGAATATAAAGTTCATATTGAAAATCATATGAGCTCAAACTTTGCCGAACTAATGTTCAGAGTCAGCAACACTGAAGCAACAGTAGCAAAAAGTGCAAAGTTGTTCCTGATAAAAGAATTGCTACTGAAAATTGGAACATACCACCTTTCTCCAAAAGAAGGAAAGAGGTTGCTATAGTTGACCAACGCCAATAAAATAGAAGAGATCAGCCAATTCCACTAGAAATACCACTTACAAAAGATAGAATCAATATTTTGGTGTGAGCCTGGATAGAAGATGGAGTTCTAAAATGCCCACAGCCCAGGAGACGACCAACACAAGAAGTAATGCAAGATCCCAAATATTGCTTGCTACATAAAAGAGTGCACCATGCCATATCAGATTGTTATATTGTCCGAAGAGTTTATCATGAAAAAGCTCAACGAGGAGAAATTCTGAAAACGATAAGAGGCAAAAGAGAAATCCTAGTGCCCGCAACAAAGGCTCCGTTTGCTCAACAAGAAGTTTTTTTGGGCAGAGGCTACATTCTTTGATGATATTTTTGATGGGCCAAACGAGATAAAGCCACAAGGAGTATCGTTGCATGCAACTATCGATGCAGTTGGGTCATCCTCAAACAACATGATGGAGATTGATTCAATAGACTTAGAAGAATCTTCTCTTCAACGAATTACTCTACCTGACGGGAGAATTGCTTATCAATTATGAAGTTGTGGTGAGGCCAGTAATGACCTCACGAGCTTCAAAAAAGTTTATCTTACGCAGAATTCAGAACGAGTAGAAGCCATTCCACTCGCTCCAGAAAAATTACAAGACGAACCCAAGAATCCTCAAGAAGGGCTCAAGAAAATAAATTTGGCAAAAGATGGAGAAAAAAAGTCAACGTTTATTTCTGCCAAATTAGAGCCAGATTTTGAAGCAGCTCTAATAAAATTGCTGAAAGAATATCACGACGTTTTTGCATGGATCTACAAAGATATGCCAGGATTAAGCAGTAAGTTAATTACACACAAGCTTACTGTAAATCCCACTTTCAAGCAAGTTAAGTAGACTGTGAGGAATTTCAGCAATCAAATTCAGCTGCAAATTAAAAAGGAGGTAGAAAAATTGTTAGAAGCTGCATTCATAAAACTATGCATACATGCGACATGGTTGGCAAACATAGTACCAGTAAGAAAGAAGAATGAACAAATCAGAATTTGTGTAGATTTCAGAGATCTAAACAAAGCATGCACAAAAGACGATTTTCTACTGCCAAATCTAGACATGCTTGTCGATGCAACAACTAACCATGAAATGTTCTCATTCATGGATGAATTCAGTGGCTATAATCAAATCAAGATGGATCTAGAAGATGCCAAAAAGACTGCTTTTAGAACTCCACTTTGCAATTTCTACTACACTGTAATGCCATTTGGATTGAAGAATGCAGGAGCCACTTATTAACGGGCAATGACGACAATTTTTCATGATATGATTCATGATTATGTGGAAGATTACGTCGATGATTTGGTAGTAAAATCCAAAAGAAAAGAATCACACTTGGATCACTTGAGAAAAATATTTGAGAGGTACAGAAAATATGATCTCAAGATGAATCCCTTGAAATACGCTTTCGGAGTCACCGAAGGCAAGTTTCTTGGATTCGTGGTCCATAAAGATGGAATCAAGATTAATGAAGATAAAGCAAAGGCAATAATGGAGATCAAGCCACCTCAAGATCTCAAACAATTGAGAGGATTCATTGGAAAAATTTCCTATCTCAGGAGATTTATTCCAGCTCTAGCCAGTATTATCAAGCCTCTTCATCAACTGACTAAAAAAGATACGAAGTACAAATGGGGTCTTGAGCATGACTATGCTTTTGAAGAAA
>JXTC01000721.1:68944-103353 GCA_002914845.1 Trema orientale
CTTGGATACTTTTGGCCTGAGTTAAGAAAGCAAGCTAATGAGCTACAAAGAAACTGTAAGCAATGCCAGCTTGTGGTTGATCCCAAAGAAAGCTTCTTTGTAGAGGAAAAAGACTGGAGAAGAATCTACATTGATTATATTATTCATGATCAGTTGCCTGACGAAACTTCTTCAGCTATTCTTGTCAAACGTAATGAGTGAGTTTTTCATTTCTTACTTGGTTGTCATTATTCTTCTCATGGTTGATTCTTGTCCAGAGAGCTTTCAAAAATGCATTGAGCATCGCATCGCATGCCATTGATATTGAATTATCTACATTTCCTTTGGGATGTTTGGTTTTAGTTCCATTTTCATATCAAGCAAGGCTGTGGTACAATTTGATATTGGCATCAAAATCACCCTCGAAATAGTGTTTTCATAGGCTGAACTGTCATGCCTCATATTGTAATGGGATTGATGATTTATCTCTAATGCTCAAGTTTATTCGTTAAGAATTTTCTTTTATTTATTGTCATTTTTTTATGGCTCACGAACATATTTTGCTTTCTCCCTTGATTTTGCCTTTAATTCAGAACAAGTGCTGCAATGTTAACCTGTTTGAGTTTAAAAATGGTTATACTAGCCATGTAACTAGTCTAACTTCACTTTTCCAATTTGTACAGGGTGTAATGATGACACATGCTAATGTCCTGGCTACAGTTTCTGCTGTTATGACAATTGTTCCTGGCCTTGGAAGCAATGATGTGTATCTGGCATATTTGCCCCTGGCTCATATCCTTGAATTGGCAGCAGAGGTATGACTGCAGTGGCTAATTAAATTGTTGTAGCAATAGCTATAGTAGTTTTCAGAGAACTTTGTGCCTTATATTAATTCTTTAATATATGTTTTCCTTCCTTTGATTTTTTTTAAATTTATTTTACTGTTCATTTTGAAGAATGTAATTGCTGCTGTGGGAAGTGCCATAGGATATGGATCCCCTTTGACACTTACTGATACATCAAACAAGATCAAAAAAGGAACAAAGGGCGATGCCACTATGCTGCTACCAACTCTAATGACGGCTGTCCCTGCAATTCTTGATCGTGTTCGAGATGGGGTGCTAAAAAAGGTTTGCATTTTTGACATGCATACAAAGCATATGTACATTACACATATTTGTTACTCATATTAAGCAAAAAGAAGAGGGCAATATGGAACAGATGCAGATCACACAAAGTCTGAAGATCTGCTTCTGAAGCTATTTAAGTTCATTAATACTTAATACAATGATCCCAGGTAAACTCGAAGGGCGGTCTATCCAAGAAATTGTTTGACTTGGCATATTCTCGTAGATTGTCTGCAGTGAATGGTAGTTGGCTTGGTGCCTGGGGCCCAGAAAGGCATCTATGGAATTTGCTTGTGTTTAAGAAGGTCCGGGCAATTCTAGGAGGTCATATCCGCTTTATACTATCTGGTGGTGCTCCTCTTTCAAGTGATACTCAAAGATTCATCAACATTTGTTTTGGGTTGGTATTTCTGGCAGTGTCTTGATGATTTAAATTAAAATAGGCTACAAGTTCTCCATTTGTTATGTTAACGTTTACATGGTAACTTTTTATCCTTAAATTTGGTAAGTTTTGTTTCTTTTGTTTCTGCTACCACTTTTTGGTTGGTATGATTTCAAAAAGCGTTTGTATTCATAGGTAGAAGTTGCTGTTTCTTTTAAAGTTTGAACAGTGCAATCATCATGGAATATTATAGCTTCTGGGAAATCTCCTCCAATCTAATTGTTACCAGAGAGAAATAGTCTACAGTCCTTGTATGGGATGCTTTTTAAATTTTTTTTTTACATATTTATATAATTGGATAACTACTGCAGTGTTCCAATTGGTCAAGGATATGGTCTCACAGAAACATGTGCTGGAGGGACATTTTCTGAGTTTGATGATACATCCGTTGGTCGTGTTGGAGCTCCACTTCCCTGCTCATTTATTAAGGTAACTAATATCTTAAGAACTTTGTTCTTATACTTTTAAATTTTTTGGACGAACTTGCTTTTCATTTTGTTGGTCTTTTCTCCATTAATGAAAACAAATGTATACGAGGACTTTCCGTCTTCGTTTTTTTAGATATAAGGCTTGAATTGTTTGACAATCATTAAAGGCCCTTTATAATTTAGTTTTGTATTTGTCATATACTACAAATATACGTGGCCGATTAAAGTTTAAACATCCTTGGTGGGAGAAATTCTCTAAAACTACATACTGGTGAGTAAATTAAGGGCATGCTTAAACATCCTTAGTTTAGGGCATGTTTACTAAACTAACGGCCTTTCCCTTTCATGTGTTTACGTATGATTTAGTTACATATGAAAGAAATCATACTCTTCCCCACTCGTTGTGTTTTATTCTTCTCCATTCCCTTTCTACTCATTCCCTTTCCAATCATTCTCTTCGTGGATTAGTAAACATGGCCCAAGTTAATGATTTGGTTGAAAGAAGCACTGAAGGCTCCTGAGTGCAGCTGTTTCTTTTTGATGGTTTGAAATTTCAAACCTTTCTCAACTTGGCATTCCCCATTTCATAGGTTGTCAACTAGTCAATTGTTGAAATTTGGAGCCCCAGTTTTGTATTTCTATTTTCCATTTACCATGTTTGTTAAGAATATGGAAATCAATTTACACCCGCCTCTTAACATTTTAAGCTTTTGGGAGAAATGGATTTAGGTAGTCTTGAGTTCAAATGTTGCAACTATACTCTCCAAATGATTGTTCGTAATATTAAAGCCAAATTAGACCTAACTCATAACAGTTTATTCCTCTGAGAATGGTTTTCGAAAATACATATCTTGGTCGTGCCTTTCATATATAGCTTTTGTCATGGTTGGTTTCTTGACTTATCATAGTCGGTAATTGAAAAGAAGGAAACTGAAAGAAGCTAATTTGAGAAATCTTTTCAAGCATATGACTAATGTCATTGGAGCAGTATGCAAGCCTCACCTTATGGAGTTTACTGTTTCGATACTTCTGATTCCCCTAGCCTTTTAAGGAGACCTGAGATTTTAAACTCTCTCCTTGGTTTTTTGTCCTTTCTTGGACTGGTGTCACACATTATTGTGCGTATCATTGAGGAAGTCGTAGAAGATTTCCATCTAGTTTAGTTGGTAAACTCTCTTAACTTCTTATCCAAGGATGTGTAGGTGGAATCCCACCCTCATTAGGATTGGGAAGGGTTTATTGGAAGAGAGAGGACAACCTTTTGTTTTGTAGTTATTGAATTCGGAAATGAGGGGGTCTCATCATGCTTTTGAGTTAAAAATATCTTCACTGAATGTTTGTGGGCATGACCAATGTCTTTCTATCTGTTATTTGTACACTTTGCGGTCCACGACATTCCGTACACGTTAATTTCATGCTGTTTAAAGTTAATGTGACTTATTTAGAGTGTGTGGTATACCTTTTATAACCATCTCCTTAATTGTATTCCTGACTACTACATTCAGTAGGATTTAGGAACATTATTTGGATTTTTTTTCTTATTTTAATCATCTAAGGATTTTGTCATTCTGATCCAGTTAATTGATTGGCCTGAAGGCGGATATCTTGTGAGTGATAACCCAATGCCTCGTGGGGAAATAGTAGTTGGTGGTCCGAATGTCACATTTGGGTATTTCAAAAATGAAGAAAAAACAAGAGAATCATACGAGGTGGTCTCATTTTTTTTAATATTTTTTATTTTTTATTTATTTTTCCTGAGATTACTTGCCAAAGGCAAACATTACTTTATTGTTTCAAACCCATACGTAAAATACGCAAACCGCACATATGGTGTGACATTGAAGTGAGGAAAAAAAAAATATCCAAACCGTACTGCAAATATCCGGTCGATGAAATTTATTATTTTGCTCATAATTCACTTTGGAAAATTGCCATTAAATCACTTCATTCCCTCGTTCTTGTGCGAAATGTATAATGGTGCTAGAACAAAGGCAAAGTGTAAAAACAACAAAGGCAAAATTGTTATTAAATTTAGATAATTAACTCAAAAGGCAAACTCAAGAGTAAAAAAGAAAAAAAAACTTGGGTTGGGTTAGGCCTATTACTAGGGGTGTTCATAGCCGGTCTGGACGGTCTACATCGTCAATCCAGAAACCAATTCGAATGTGCGGTTTAGCCGGTTTACCAATCTGTGCGGTTTGAGTTGGTTGATTCAAACCGGCCAGACCGCACCTACATTTTTGCAGTCAGTTTGGGCAGTTTCCGCGATTTGAAAACTTACAAAATTTGAATTATTACAATATCAACTAAGCTCATATCATAATCATATTTCATCTAAAATTTAAAGTCCAAATATAAAACGAAACTATAATATAGTTAAAAGTTACAGCCAAATCGAAAGTTCTATTAAACTTAAATTTTAGTTACAACTTACAATCTAATCAAAATTGAATAGAAAACTTAAAGTCTTTAATCTTAAATACATTACAACAACAAGATTTAAAGTCTAAAATATCATAAGAGTCTTAAGTGACATAACCTTAAATGAGCTAAAAGTAATTATTACTCAATTAGAATGAATGAGCTTAAATTTTTAACTACTACAATACATATTTTTTAAATATATATATATATATACAAACTTATTGACCGGTTCGGTTTGAATCCAACCGAATTTGTCTAAAACCGAAAACCAAACCGGCCAAGTCGATTTTTATTTTTTCTAATCCGTAACCGGCCGTTTAAGAAGAGAATCCACTTGGATTGGGTGGTTTGGACTGGATTGGGCGGTTTCCACGGTTTGGCAGTTTTTTTGAACACCCCTACCTATTACAGTAGTTCAACAGTGGGGTCACAAGAAAATGAAAATTAGGCCTTATACGATATTTTTAGGAAAAAAAAATTAGAAAAATACGGTGGATTCTGTTTTTTTTTTTTCCAGATCCGGTATGGTTTTTATTAGAAAAATATTATTTTAAAAAAATATTTAGAAAAATGTCATTTTTTAAAATTATTATTAGTATTAGGTAATTAGTTTTTGAGTACTGGTAACTAGTAATTAAAGGTATTTATAATGGTAACTAGTAACCAGTTTTTAGAAACTGGTAACCATTTTAAAAATTACGTTTATCTAAAAATATTTCTAAAAGTGATATTTTTCTAATAAAACCGTATGAGAATTAAAAAAAATAACCAGTGTATTTTTGTAGTTTTTTTTTGTTTTTATAGGTAAAAATATTAGAAACCCTACAAGAAACCCAACAGGCATGTTTCTTTGGGAAATGGACCTGGACAATAGTATTTTGGACTAAAATGCCTTTTGAATCGAATTTTAAAAAAATGATTTTTCTATGAGTATATTAATGTTGTGTGACGGGTATCAAACTATCTGTAAGCATAAAATTTATGACCTTTTAAGGATTAATTAGCGATCACTGAAAGTATGACACCCGTCACACAATACTATGATACCAATAAAAAAAGTCATTTTTTAAAAACATTCCTAAAAGAGTTATTTTAATCCCAATTACTATTATCCTTGGAGAAAAGAACATAGGTAGGACTAACTTAGGCAAAATGACTTTTTTTGTAATTTTTTTTAAAAATTATATATTTTTTAAAAGTGTCAAAAGCGTTTAAATTTATAGTCAAGAGCTTCTTGACTACGAAAAATCTCATTGTTATGACATTTCTAGGAGTCATTTTAGTCTGATTTACTACTGTCCAAGTCCATTTCCCCTATTTCTCTTGATAGCCATAGGCCCATTGCCCACGGTTAGACAAAGGACAAGCTGACTTAGGTAGGGAAACTGACCACTTTGTCCACTAGGGTTGGGCCACATGAAATCTAATACTAGCCCTATATATATACATATTATTTTGGGCTTCTTACAAAATTCCAAGCCCAAAGTACCCAAAATTGAAAACGGATTTTTAACACTTTTACCATAAAAACTCAAAATAATTACAAATATACGGAGGTTAGGTGTTTTTCCAATTTCCGTACAGTTTTTATTAGAAAAATATCACTTTTTAAATGTTTTTAGAAAAATATCATTTTTAAAATGATTACTTGTTACTAGTTAACATTTATAAATACCTTTAGTTACTAGTTACCAGTTTCTGGAAAAGAAGATAATAAATGGGTCTAAGTAAATATGTATGAAAAATAGTTTGAAACTAAATGGCAAACTATGTTACACTTTCTTTTATTAACCATCTTATGATGCAAACAATTACTCTCTGATTAAAATTACTTATCTCTCTTTTTTTAAAATGTAATCTCGGCTGCAACTATAAATTTAGTATTTTATTTTATTACCTGTATTTTGTTATTAACAATTACATATTAAATTTTGAATATCTTGTTTTATTAAATTTAAAAACTGATGCATATACTCTATTCATTAATATTATTTCTATTAATAAACTTAAAAAAATTTAATTCTGTTTTAGATAAAATATATTTTCTTTAAAATTTGAGATAAACGTCTTAAATCGAATATTTTTAGAAAGTCTAACATTAAACATTTTTCTCACTTACTACCGATAGAAGTTGACTATTTTGTATTTAACATTGTTTATTATTGCCCGAGAGAGTTACTGAGCGAGAAAGACGAGACGAGAGGGACTAGGAGCTGCTGCTTATTGGGTCGGGACGGGGCAGAGTTGTTTGCTCGCGTTGCTGGGCGATGTTAGTCTACGGTGTCATTGGACATTGAGGATGAGTGGCAGCTGCTGTGAACGAAGAGGCTGCTGAGCTTATGAACAAAGAGAACAGAGAGTAGGAGGGCTGCAGCAGTTCAGAATCAGACTCAGTTCGAGTCTTGGGACTTGAGTCAGAGTAAGTGAGCGAGTAATTTGTATGAAGTGTGAAAAGGAACCCTAGAGAAAATAGGCTGAGTGTTTATTTGGGTTTACATATATTCAGTTAGGCCATTTTTACTTGTAATCAACTGTATACTGTTAGCTATTGTTAGCTTAAGATTGACAACCCAAAAAGGGGGGCGAATTGGGTTTTAAAATGTTTTAAGAAACTTTTCAACTATTTAAAACTATGGACTACTATTTTGAAACTTTTAAACTAAATTAACAATAATACCAAATATATAGCAATAATACCAAGTATATTAAGCACACTAAATATCAAATACTTAAATAAATAGCTTGCAATAAAGTAAAGAGTGCAGGGATAGAGAAGATGTAAAATCGGTTTTTACGAGGTTTGACAAACACGACGGTTTGCCTATGTCCCTGGCCCTCGGCAACATGCTTTCTATTCGGATCAAGATTGTGGGCTTGACCGACCCTTGTACACAACGAGTGATTTCTCCTTAGGTACACTCACGCCTTTAGAATATACTTGAATCCGGCTCTATTATGCCTAACTTTGGATTGTTTTGACTCTGGTGACAATCCTCACCTACACGGATTATTTAGACAATAGTGCCAATCTTACCAACTCACTGGTTGTTTAGACTCTGATGACAACCTCGCCTATACTCGGGTTGTTTAGACTCTGGTGACAACCTCACCTAAATTGGGTTGTTTAGACTCTGGTGGCAACCTCACCCCACAAATACAATTTGATTTTTGTTTGATGGAACACTCAACTAAAATCTCTCTCAAATGAAAATATTTGATACAAGGTAAGCTTAGAGAAAATAGATATAAACATAAGATATAATCTAGTTTGGCTCAATAGATTTTTGTGAAAAAGTAGATTTGAAAGTTTGAATCATAAACATTGATTTGAACACTTTGAAAGTATGATATAAGCAATGTAAGAATGTTCAAAGATTGTTTCAAGTGTTAGAAAAGCTCCTATTTATAGACTTGAATGAAAACTAGCCGTATGTAACCGTTTGACAGACATTCTGTCATTTTCTATAGACCAAAAGTGTGTTTTCGGTCGATCGAAAAGACTAGCCATTGGTAGTGCGGTTCTAACGGTCGAATCTGAAAATTGCTAAAAATATGCATAAGGAATTAGTAGACCGATTCTGAAGGCCGGTCTGCTGAATCTATCCGAGAGCAATATTTGAATTTTATTTCAAGTCTTTTTCAATTATTTTCAAAATGTGACTTTATAAATTGATTTATTATGTAATATAGGAACTATAGATATTCATAAATCAATTTAAAAGCTTGTGTAAAATAAATTTCATATTTTTATTAGAGATAAATATGTTTGACAATTTTGCTTTGAAAATTTCTAATTTTATGAAAAAATTTGAGCCAGTAAGATCATATAATGTGTAAACAAGTATTCAAGTACAAGAACTAAGTGTTTAACCTTTTGCTAGTCTAAGTCTTGTATTCTTGATCTTTGTCTTCAAGCTTAGTTCTAATAAGTCCAATATGCATCCATCTTCAAGCTTGATTCTTTGATTAACTTGAGTTAGAACTTTTAAAGCTATTTCACTACACACTCAAGTTAAATCATTAGTACTAAATCAAATGTTTGTTATCTTCAAAATAAGAGTGAGTAAGATTGAAACCTTAATTTTTTAATATATACAAATTATAACAAAAATATACATATTACGTATTAGTGGTCGGTTCAGTTCGAAACTGACTAAATTCGGCCAAAACTGCATCACACCAGTCAGTTTCATGATTTTCCAAACCATCACTGGCCGTAGATGAAGAAAAACCACCAGTTTCGGTGCAGTGCGGCCCGTTTTCGCAGTGCACTAGTTTTTTTGAATACCCCTGGGAAACATGGATACTTAGCTATTATTGTTGTGTATTTCGGTTTATAATTTTGATCATTTATGAGTTGTTGTAATGTTGTCACTATTATGAAATTTGTCCTATTGAAAAAAATTAATTAAAAATAAAAAAATGGGCAAAATTACAATGGGATCATTATGTTAATTTTAAGGCTAAAGCAAATTAGACATAATTTTCAAATGATAAAAACCGAACCAAATCAGACCGCATGCCTATATAAATGTGATTTTGGTTTGGCTATTTCTAATTATTTCAAACCCATACGGAAAATACGCAAACCGCACATATCGTGTGAAGTTGAAGTGAGAAAAAAAGTATATCCAAACCGCACTGCAAAGATCCGATCGAAGCAATTTATTATTTTGCTCATATTTCACTTTGGGGAATTATCATTAATTCACTTCATTCTCTCGTTTTTGTGCGAAATGTATAATAGTGCTAGAACAAAGGCAAAGTGTAACAACAACAAAGTTGATTATTTTGCATTTAACATTGTTTATTATTGCAGGCACTCGATTCTCGTTTATTACCAATGCAGATACTCGGTTATCTTTTGTTATCTAGAAGACCTGCAATAATTGTCATAGCAAAATTGTAAGATTTAGTTAATAGGATTCAAGCTGTGACGGAAACTATACTCATTATACTTATAACACTGATGGCTTGAAAGAGAAGTACCAAGTAAGTGCCCTAGGGACAAACTCTGTTAGTTTTTTTTTATAACTTGATTACAATAAAACATATTAGAGATGCCATACAAGTTGCAAAAGCAATTAAATATCTAATAAAATGTATTTTGAAAGACATATTATTGACTTTATTTGGTGTGTCATTGCTAGCATACTCTCTAGGTATTATGTAAATTGTTGTAGCCACTAAGCCTATTGTAACTACCAAAATTGTTATATGCACAACTGAGAGTTTACTCCTCCAAACTCTGTTTTCTTCTGCCTTTTGCATATCTCGGGCTGCTTCCATTTGTTTATTGATTTACATTATTTGTGAATTATGAAATTGAATAGAAAGATAATATATGGATCTTAAGTAAATATTTACGAAATTTAATAAAATTGGTTTAATAAATTGGATAGTAAATATTTGATAATAAATTGAATCTTAGGTAAAGACGATAGTAAATGAGTTTAAGTAATTAAATATGTATGAAAAATAGTTAGAAACTAAATGAAAAAGAAAATAATAAATTGCAAACTATGTTGTACTTAAATCTTCAAGGAGGATAAGAGAGAGAGTTTTGGTTCTTAGAGAGAAAAGATGGATGAGTAGTTTTTGATTCTTGAAGAGAAAAGATGAGAGAATAGTTTTTTTTGTTCTTAGAGAGAAAACATGAAAGAGCTTGAGAGGAAATGAAGTAAATAAATACCCTTGGAGACCAAGAGAGACATTTCTTTGCTTAGTCTAATGGTTAAAAGATTGACATGTCATATTAACCACTTCTATTACACGTACATCACTTAGTCTAAAAGGTTTAAGGGTTGATTTTTCATAATCTCCATTAGTGAGTTGATGCATTCTATTAATCACTAACATCACCCATCATCTTACCACTAATAGGTCTTAACCTATCATCCTATAATTGACCTATTTTCTTTTCTTTCAATAAGCAATCCTTGCCTTTGATCACAAAAATCTAAAGCAATCCTAACCCCTGATTTTTCCTCTTAAATCTAACTCTCCATTTCAAACAAGTGAATCTAAGCCATTGATTTTAATTCTTATCTTATACAGGTTAAATAAAAAATATTTAACCTCTAACTAGTAGTCTTATTCTAACTATGGAGTAACTTGGTTCTAACTAAGTCTTGACTTAGTTATAATAAGTCAAAATAAATCTACATAAAATTAATTAGATTAAATTCTTCTCTACTAAAATAAACTGCTTGAAATATGGATAGAATTTAATTTAAATTTCATGTTCACATTTGTGCCTTGGCACATTGATCACTAGAATTTCCATAACTATAGTATTTGGTCATGAAAATTTACATAGAATTTAATTTTAAAATTCTTTAAATAAACAATACACATTTAAAGGTAATCATATAGACATAGAGCATTTAAATCCACATAATCTCCATGCATGATTTTTATTATGGAAATCATTAGTGTTTATAAAATAGTGGTGCTTACAAATAGAATGTACATTAAAGGGCATACTCTTGACTTTGTTTAGTGTATCATTGCTAGTATACCCTTTAGGTATTGTGTGCATCACAGCAGCCACCAAGCTCATTGTAACCACCAAAATTGTTATATGCACAACTGAGAGTTACTGCTCCAAACCCTGTTTTCTTCTGACCGTTGCATATCTTGGGCTGCTTCCATCTGTTTACTGACCTATTTGTAGATTACAAATTGAATGGAAAGATAATAAACGAATTTTACGTAAATATCTACGAAATTGAATAAAATAATAAAATAATTGATAGTTGAAAGTAAAGAAGATAATAAATTGGTCTGTGTAAATATGTATGATAAATTGGTCTATGTAATTATGTATGATAAATTGGTCTATGTAAATATGTATGAAAAATAGAAATGAAATTGAATAAAATGATAATGGATAATTCAAATATAGATTCTCGAAAAAATGAATCGGATGAGCATAATAATCCAATATTGGTTGCTTATAAACTTAATCCAATATAATATTGGTTGCTTAGTAACTTAATCAGTTGTATTCAAGAATATAAGTTTATATCAAGTGAAAAGTAAATAAGTAAATAAACAAATAATATATATATATACACACATTGCTTGTACAAATCTACCAGTGACCATGGAGATGTTCATTGTCTTATACGAGTGGAAACTCATTAATTACTAATATATGAATTTAAAACAATGAACGGGTATCAATAAAATATCATACCGAATAGTCGGCTGCTATTTGTTTGTCGAGTCAAGTGAAAAGGTCTCAGGTCTTTCTCTTTTGTATTTGACTATTCACTCTTCCTTTTGTTTTGGGAAAATTAATGCAGTACTAATTTGGAACAAAATGACTTTTTTAATAGTCTTTTTCAAATTGACATTTCTAGTAGTATCACAAATTGTATGACGATGAGTTATACAATTTGTGACTATAAAATTATGAGTTTTCTAAAACTAATCAATAGTCACAAATTATGTGACCTTCCATTACACAGGATCACAAAATACTAAAACATTACTAAAAAAGTCATTTTTTCAAATGACTTTTAAAAAAGTCATTTTAGTCAAAATTACTACTATTTATTTCAATTTCTTGTTTTGTTTTAGCAAGTCTTTCTCATTTTAGCAAAGGGAAGCTAAGGTAGGAAAGGCTAGGAGTAGGCATTATGATATGGGCATAGGTTAAGATGGGCTGGACCTCTCTCTCTTTCTCTTTTTTAAGTTTTTACTTTCTCTCCTTTTTTTTTCTTGTTTACTTTTATTACTCTTTTTGTTTTTATATTTAATTTTTTCTTCATTAAAAATAATAGCAAAAGAAATTAAAATCAAAACTTGTAGCAACAACAAAAATTCGAATGTTAGTTTATTTTTTATAATGAGTAGGGGCGACTATATCAACCCCGCCAAAATGGATAATATGTTATCTAAGTTAGTATCTATATATATATATATATATACACAAAAAATAGTAATTGTATGACGATGGTGAGTTAAATATTAAATATAGTTTACAATGAGAAATTTCATTAAATATGCCCCAAACGCGGGCTATTTACAAGAATATGACTAACCCAATAATTGTTAAAAGAATATGACTACACCCCCTTGAAATGACTTAATTACCCCGGAGTTATTCCACTAAGTTGCTTCAGATATAGAAATTTCACTCTTACTCTTTCTTCTTCTTCTTTCTTTTCTCTTCGTCTAGGCTTCATCAATCTTCAACCCTCCCTTCTCTTCTTCTGAACCAGAAAAGCTAAATCGGTATTCATAGAAACTCATATAAAGGTACTGGATATAAAAAAAAAAGAGAAAAAGACGTCTCCACAAAGTGCACTGTAAATCCAAAGAACAAAGAGGGAATCTTGAAATGGGTAAGCGATTTTTACGTTTTAATGTTATGGGTATTGTTTAAAATAGTTTAGGTATGAATATTTAAGTGTTTTGAGGTTGATTTGCGTCAAAAAATTTAAATTTAGGTCAA
This sequence comes from Trema orientale, assembly GCA_002914845.1. NCBI lineage: Eukaryota > Viridiplantae > Streptophyta > Magnoliopsida > Rosales > Cannabaceae > Trema > Trema orientale. The sequence continues at coordinate 81,809 of JXTC01000721.1, forward strand.
TTTTCGAGAAATTACTCTAGCTTTAGGTAAAACCTGTGACGATCATCAAATTTTTCGATGCATTTTGATATAATTCGATTAGTTTTTGCAGAAAAATTTAAAATCGAAAACTTCGATGAATTTCGACGAGATTTCGATGACTATTCAATTATCGATTTTTTTCGATGCATTTCGATATAATTCGATTATGTTTTAGAGAAAGAAATTAAAACTGACTTCGATGAATTTCGATGATGTGTATCGAAATTCGATGTTTTTCGATGGTAATTCGACGTAGATGTAATTTACATTTTTTTGAAAAATACTTCGATGGGCATTGAGTTAGCGTCGAAAATATTTTTTGATGTTATTCGATACAAGTTCGATGGAGATCAGTTTTTTCAGAATTTTATTTTTATTCCTTCATATTTTTATTTATTTTTCTTTTAAATTAATCTTTTTACCTACTGCAGATTATTCACGTGTCAACATCATAATGATGTGTGAGAGAGATTGGAAATATAATAAGGAGAAAGATCGTTAGCTTTTTAATGGAACAAAAAGTAAGAGAATGGTTGTTTCAAAGAATATTACTTACGCAAGTCTTGTGGATTGTTTATATGAAGTTATTGGTGCTGAGAAAAGTCATTTTGATTTAGAACTCAAAGTTCTTTATAAGATGGATGATGTTGTGCTTCCACCAACAATCCTTACTAATGATGCCGATGTTAAATTTTGGCTTAATGAGTATTCCATTTCCTTTCAGCATCGTACACCTTTGTGTTTAACCATGATAGAAAGATGTAGTTTGAATGTTGTGACTGATGGGTACAGTTAAATGTATCATATATGCCTGAAACAACGAAGGAGAAAAATAAAGATCATCACACGAAACCTCAGCTATATGATTCGAGAGCATGTCATCTCGTGGAACCCACTAATAGTCAAGTTCCAGCAATTTGTGCTGTAGTAAATAATTATAGTGAGATACATAAGCAGTTGAATGATTGGGGTGAAGATTTCATGCGTCTAGAAGAGGCAATGACTTTTTATGGTGAAAAGACGAACTTGAACTCTGATGACGATCATTCGATGTCAGATGATGGTTGTAATAATGACAATTATGACATCACCAAGCATGTACTATAGAAAACACTCATAAAAAATAAAGCTACTCTTGGTCTTAGTACTTCTGAACGCCTCCTAATGACCTCTCATAAATTGGTCTAAGTTGGAGTCTACAATTGATATTTTTATCCCATAATGTCTTGGGAAAAAACCACAACTGTTCTCGGATTAGTAGGAATGAGGCATCAATATGCTGCAAAATCAAAATAAAAATTGATTAGTAAGAATATATATGAGTATAAGTTAAAAAATACACATTTATATAGTAAGATCAATATGCTTATATCGCCATCAAGCCATATGCTAACGGACTTTAACTTCATAAACCAGAAGACGTCTCCTTCACACACCCTGATATCAATGGTCATGTTATTATTTATTAATCCATTAAGCTATTTGGAAAAGGTCATGTACTGTGACGAATCATATGGACTAAGTGGTTTTAGGATACAAGGATCATTGACCTTAAATTTCTTCTCTGATGAATCTGTGAATTCCCTATATCTGACATTCCCAACCCGCCTTCTCTTGTATTTCTTCTTCGCAGACTCTAATGGTTCAACAATATTGATTAGTAACATCAAATTGCCTGTTGTCTTATATCGAGGAGGGGTGAGATAAACTTGTAATATAGTGGATGGAGCAATCCTATATGAATCAGGCATAATATCTTCATCTGATTCCGTTATCTCAGGCTCATCTTTCTTTTTAATCAAAGTGATCAACAACTTCATCATCTCCTTATGTTGTTGCTTAGTCTTCACCTGGTTTTACTTAATCTCTAACTGAGTGGACTTTAGCTCATCAACATCAGTCCGCAATTTTTTCAAAGTAGAAGCCAAGGTCTCTAACTCTGGATTTTTATCTCCAACCTCTGGCTCATGAGAGGGAAAAATGTCGGCCGACTTCACCACCTCGTCAGCAGTCTTTGACTCTTTCAGATGCTCTTCACTTGGATCCAACTCATCTGGATCTCCAACTGATTCATCAGTTTCGTGACTAACTTTGGGACCATGTATAGAGGTCAGGATGCTACCATGGAAATTCTTCTCCACTACCCGGGGGTTCAAAACAGCTTTAACAGTAACCTGCAGAAAATAAATCAAATAAGTTAATCATAAAATTTAACTAAGTACAAACAATTATAGAAAAAACATAGTAACGAATATAAATTCATGAAATATTTTCAAAATTTAAGTATAGCTTATAAATTGCAAAAGAACACTTACTTTCTTTCGATTAAGGATTTCTCCTATATCGGATGCATTAGGTATCTTATTGGACGTCCAACACAACATCCTCGGGGGCGTATACTGTGCCTAGTATTAGTATTGTCTCGTATGCCCAATACTGTAAGGCTACGCTAAACCCGTACACTGTGTACTTGCATTCCGCAGGCTTCTTTTTCTTTGCCATTGGATTCAAGTACTGCTTTCTGTAATGATCCATATCCTTCTTAAGACCGGCCATAGTCTTGTGAAAAGATTCATGACCCCAAGAAAATTAGAAGAATTCGTCCTCATTCTCAATGTAAGACAGAATGTCTAAATCTTTCTTCTTAGTAGACTCTCCTGCAAGTAACAAGCTATCTACCAAATAGCATAGGCCCAACTTACATGCATCTTATGCAGCTTCTAATTCCCCACTCCTGACAACCTTCGAATCATTCATGTATTTCTCCACAAGTCTCCTACTTTCACTCATGGTCTTCAACTTAGCTTCATCTAGGTATTTTCTGAAATTTAACCCCGTTGTAAGAGCAAACTCACAAAGTCCAAATCTAACTCGTTTGCCACTAATATCAAAATAGATCTCCCTCGTATCATCCGGAGACTCAACCTTCCTAAGTAGAAGTTGATGAATAAGCACCCCAGAAAACTATATTGGAGGTGCCTCGAAAAACTGTTCGGACATTTTTTGGTCCTTTCTATCAAGTCCAATACCTCAAAACGTTCCTTGATTTTTGGTATAATCGGGCTACCACGAAATGTAACCCTCCCAATGAAGTGTTGCTCGAAGGGTACAATTAACTTCGATATCTGAAATAATACAAAAAATCATTAGCTTATCCATCGAATAGCATCGAATATACTCGAAAACAATCGAAAAAGCATCTGAAACAATCATCGAAATAGCATCGAATATAATCGAAAACAATCGAAAAAGCATCTGAAACAGTCATGGAAATAGCATCGAATATAATTGAAAACAATTGAAAAAGCATTGAATATAATAAAAAATAATTAAAAAAATATTTAAAACAATCATCGAAATAGCATCGAATATTATCGAAAACAATCGAAATAGTATCTAACATTATCATCAAAATAGCATCAACTATAATCGAAATAGCCATATATACAAGGCAGCGAAAAAATAAAAAACATTCAAACGCATCGAATATCATCGAATGCATCAAAATCAAGTCGAATATAATCGAATAGAATCAAATTATACCCAATTATCAAATGCATCGAAAAACCATCGAATAGAATCGAATATCATCGAATTATTGTAAAATATTGAAGGCATCGAATTTGACTCGAATGAAATCGAAATCCATCGAATTGATGACTATAGACGTCGAAATATAATCGAATACTATTGAAAAGCATCGAAATTTACTGCAGGCTTTTCAACTGCCCATTTAGAATCTAATCGAAATCTTAGCCAGTACAAACCATCGAATGTTCATCCAAACGTATAGAAATTAATCGAAATCAGTAGAATCATTTCAAAAATGCAATCGAATGGGATCGAATTGAAACCTACTAATCAGTTCAGTCTTGATTTCACACTTAAATCATCAATTTTGAGTTATAGATTCTATGCATTATCTACACAAAACAAACCTTAAAATTCTAATGTGCTAAACAATAAGAAAGAATCGAAATGTACCTGGACTTTGCTATGTTGCGTGCACAATTGTCGACGAGTGAGAAAGAGAGAGAGAGCGGAGGAGCTTCAATGACGAATGAGAAGGAGAAGAAAACGATTGTCGGAGCGCGAGTGAGCGAGAGAGACTGTTCTTTTTCTCTTTTTCTTTTGATTTTTTTTTTAAAACCAAATAACTAAAATTATATTTTAGGAGTATTTTGATCAAAGAGTCATATTTTTTGAAAAATTATTGATTGAGTCATATGCTTATAAATAACCTTGGGGCATATTTAATTAAATTTCTCTTTACATTAGGGAAAAAAAAAAGAAAAAAACAAAAGAGATGGGATATAAAAAGAAGTAAATCTGACATTTCTAGACCTAAGACTAATAAATAATTTATATAACAAGATATCAGTAACGTTAAACAATTTCTCTGGTCGCTCGAAGAGAACGAAAAAAAAAAAACTCTCTTTATTTTAAAAAATATTCTCAAATTAAAAAAAATAACGTTAATTAAAAAAAAAACATATCTCAATATTGGTTATGTAATTGTAAATTTAGATTAATTTTGGTGGGAACTGCGAGGGCTTTTTTCTGGCTGCGTCCGTCGTCCCCGATCGAGGAGGGAAAACCGAAACCCTAGCCGGAAACCTAGACGGTGATCCAGATCGAGGGACGGCAATGGAGGGCGAGCTCAGTAAAGCGGTGCAATGGCTCAACTTAGTGGTAACAGAGCCCTACTACATGTTCCATTTCATGGCTTTCTTCTCCTACCTCGTTGTCCGTACATCCTCAGCCCAAGTACTCATCCCTACCATCACCCACCGCCTCATTTATCGAGTAATCTCGTCCCTCTATCTCTTTGGTTCTCTAATTTCACTCTTCTTGTCATTATTATTGTTATAATATTTGCTTTTTTTTTTTATATATATATAGGAAATTCAAGCGGCTTTGGCGTTTGGCATTTTGACTGCTATCAAGGTATGAGCTTCTTCATTCTACGAAAAAATCTTGGCTTTAGGCGTGTACCCATTTGCTTTCTCGCGTGTACCCATTTGCTTTCTCTCTTATTCTTCCTTTACAATGAATCAGTTCGATTAATTTGCACTTGAATTTTTGCCAAAAGGCTCAGGACTCTTCCAGTTTTGTATATGAGTTTGTGAGATTTATGTTATGGGAGAACGATTCATCTATTGATAGATAATATATCCATTTTTCTACTTGTGTAAGATGCATAGTGTTTGTCTGAAAACTCGTGACGGGATTCGGATAGTGCGAAATTAGATGATGATTATGATGCTACTTAATCTAGTTTGCTTCCATTGCACTTGTGAGCCGAAGCAGATTTGAAGCATGTTGTTTTGACATTTATAGTCAGAAGTTTTTAATAGCTTGTAATGTGTCATATTTAGTGCTATGCTTTGTTAAGTGACTGAACCATGTAAAGTACTTAGCTTGGTCATGGATTCTGCAAATTGGTTTATTTCGGCTTTCTTTCTCATTGCAACAGATGGTGAGAGAAGAGACATGGGAAGGGTTTATTGCTGATACATTGTTTTTTGCAAAGGTAAAACACCATCCTACTGTTTCCTGGCCCATTACTACTACCAATGCTAAATTCATCGCTTCTAAGGAAATACAGACTTATTATAAGTGATTGTTATCAAGAACGGGGAACTTAATCTCTTTTTGTTTGTAGAAGATTAATTCCTGATGTTGCCACGCATCACCCTGCTTTGTTTAGGATGTGTTTCTTATTTCTTACTTTGAGTATATATTCTTCCTACAGATTTTTCTGGTTGCTCTTGCTTTAATTATGGATTACAACCTGGCCCTCTGGTACATTGTGGCCTTTTCAGGTAGACATTCTATTCTCTCATGTCTTCAATTTGCTATAGAGCAATATGTCACAGTAATCTTGGACTGCAAACTTATTCATACTGTTTTTTGTTTTACGTTCAGTTTAGGGTTCCTGGTTTTTAGGCCTTTTTTATTTACTGAACTAATTTTTTTTAAAAAAAAAAATTCGATATTATAAAACTTTTCTCTATCATATTTGTAATGCTATTTTGATCATCCTGTTAAACATTTGAAATGAGAGAAGTTTAACTGAACTACTTAGTTACTACACTGAATTTTATGGAAGGCAAATGGGAAGTTGGTATGGAGTTTTTGATGACAGAAAGTTATTTGCAAGGTGGAAAATTGGATATTTTGATATAATTGCAATCTGTTATGATTTTTCTTTGTGCAGTTATGTATATCTTAACACAACAACCTTCATTCCAAGGACTAGGTATGATGTAAATTTGGGTTTTATCTGTAAAATTTTCCGTTTTATAATTCTTTTCTTGTTTTATTTACACTGTTTCTGAAGTTTCTTTTTCCCTCTATCATGTGAAATTATATTTTTCTTTACTTATAGTCACTCATTTCTTTAGGTACTTCTAGTAAATTAACACCACTGCAGTTAGAAACCTTGCTGACAGAAGGGAACATGTCAAGATTTTGGCTGGTTGGTTTGATGGATTTTCTCTTTGACTTTTTATGATCACAAAATATGGACTTTGATTGTTAGTTAATTTGTAGAAAAATAACTGAAGTGTTAGAGAAATTATTTTGTCTGAGACATGTACTTTTAATAGATGTCCACTTTATTGGCTGAGGCTCTTACTAGTATTGGTGGAGCTGCATTTGATGTCATTGCATATTATACTTTCTCCTGAGGCTATTTGAATGTTCATAACCGAGATATGTAGCTCAGAACTATAAACAAGAGAGTCTAAAACTCGGGCTAAAAAATTCTTGGTCTTAGAAGTATTATATTCGGCATGCTGGTATATCTTTACTTTTTGTTAGATGGTCAGAAATTTTTTTTATTTTATTTTCGTTTTACCTCATGTTGAATGTTGAGTGACAATTTTGATAGGTAGAATTCCGTTCCTCATGTTCATCTGATTGCATACGCTCAAGTCGGTGCTTTCCTGAGCTCTCAATTACGTATGCTTCTTGTCCAATGGCTGGAGAATCTAATTGCTTTTATTCAAAGAACTTCCTCTCATACTCTCATTTGTTCTTCTTGTTAACTCGTAATGACTCTCATGAGGTTCTCGATTGCTTATGTTTCTCCACTGCAGATACTCGAACAAAAATTTATCTTTTGGAATCGTTGACCTTGGACTATTCCCAAATGCTGCAGAAAAGTTTGGAATATTTCTTGGTGGTAAATGATACAGAACTACATTTTTATCTTTTCAAATTCACGCCATAATATTCATTCTAGTAAGTAATCGTAGGAGGACTACATACTTGCAGGGCACATGGGTCAACTTCCCACATACATCTTATTTGAGAATGCAACTGCAGTTGCACGTTTTCCTGAGTTTGATTTTGAATCCAATTCTTCTCATCCCCGCATGACAAAGGTATTGGGACAAACTTCATAATTTAGATGGCACTTTATAAGCGTTTAGTAATATTGATTCTGTTTATGATGCAGAGACTTCTTTCAAGATATTTTGAACTTGACCGGCGCCTTATTGAGTATGTAAACAGTAAATAGATAAATCAGCCTTGATATACATTTTGTAAGTTGAGTTTCCCTGCTTTAATTTTAGCCCTTGTCCCCATTTCAACATTATTTGTAGTTGTAAAGAATCTGTATTCAATTTTGTTAGCTGATTTATTTTCAAGTGTAAGCTTGGATTTGGAAAATATTCAAGCTCAACGTGCCCCAAATACTGTAGATGGCTCTATTAAAACTCGTCTGAAAATGTTTTCCCTATGTTTCCTTTTCGCACAAAACTCTAATACTATTGACACAGATGTATACAAAAGAATCAGAACATGCATACACCCTGCATTTTCATTTTAGCTTCCTGGGTAAGTACTAAGGTAAAGCCCTGAGATAGAAACTTCACCGGAATTGAATTTTATACATACAGCCTCTACTTGATGAGTACTAAGCCCCTGAGATGAGAACTTTCAAGTCCTCCATCGTGAGGTATGGATTTGAACATGCTGGAGATAAAAATTTGTCGATAATTTCGGTTTTATCTTTTTTAGGTATGTAAACTTGTACAGTTTAAAATTACTGCGAACATAGTGTTGAAGATATCATAAAATCGGTCGCATGAAAGCATTCTGGTCAAATGGTTTTAGGGGACTTGTTAACATGCAGAAGCTTTCCAAGCAAAAGAAGTAAACCGTACAGATCTTCTCTTGGACTATTTTGTTCCTATATGTTCAAATTGGGGGAAATCGATTAAAATTGAATCATTTTTTGTTTACTTTTCAGAATGACTCTTTTAAGAGTGACAATAACACTAAAATTAATCACAAAAAAGAGAAAAGGACATGGATAGGACTAACTGTGGCCGAAATGATTTTTTTATGCAATTTTTCAAAAATGACAATTTTAGGAGTGTCAAGGATATTTTGACTTATGGTCAAGAACTTCTTGATTATGAAAAAAAACTATTATTCATGACTTTTTCATAGTCTTGAAGTTTTGATCTATGATTAAGAAGTCATTGACACTCCTAAAATGTCATTTTTAAAAATAAGCATCAAAAAGTCATTTTGGCCCAAATTAGTCTTAGCCATGTCCTTTGGGGAAATGACACTCCATACGGTCCTTTCGAAAACAATGACAAATACGACCCAATCTAAGTTACTTATTTTCATACGACCTCTGTTAGACATTCCTCTGAAACAAATAAACTCAGTGGATATGTTGAAATGGTGATGGTGGTGAAAAAACAAAATGTTCAAATAATTACGATTTGAAATATCCATCACCCGATGCTAGAATTATATCTTCTTCACTATTTTTCAGAATTCGACTTGGGTTCTTTTTTTCATAGTATAATTGTTTTGTTCTCCTCTGTCTCTCTCTTTTTCCATTAGTGGGATAGACATATTTAAGGAGAGTCCTCTTTTTTTGTAACTAAAATGATACGTAGTGAATTTTTTTGTTCTTTTGCCTCCTTAATTATGTAAAATTGACAAGTGATTATAAACTATGGCTACGGTTCCCATATTTGATGAGAATTTTTCTTTTTCATTTCTCTTTTTAATTGATTAGAATGTGTAGCATATAAGAGAACAGTGGCAGCAGTAGAAGCTAGAGCTGTGTGGCAAAGAACAGTAAATCATTGGTTTGTCTAGGAAGATGCCAAAAGAGCTCTCAAGTTGGATCATCTTCAACATCTATACAAGCTGATTCAGAACCTGCAGCACCAACCGATGTGCCAGATCATCCCGTTGTTGGTTTCATGCCTCTGAACAAGAGGTAGCAGTGGCATGCAAGCAAGAGGTTGGCAGCAAGGTGGGTGGCTAGTGTTTTCGGCTTCTATTGTAGGTGGGTCGTCGGCGGCTTGCAACAACCCTAGTATAACGAGTGAAGAACTGCTTAAGATTATAGATTATCCAGATGAGAAATTATAATTTCTAATTAAGATTTACATGAAGAACTGTGTCATTTGGTGGTTTTTCTTTTCGGTTTCTTTAGCTTTAATTTTGTTGCACACTAAATACTTGATGAAATAGCTCAATGATAATTAAGTAGAAACCTTCGTGGTTTCCTATAATTTACTTAACTATAAGGCATTCTACTAAGGGAAACCACAATGGTTTCCAGGAAAACTTTGTAATTTTCTGTGATTTACTTAGCTACATGGTATTCTGTAAAAAGAAAACTACGATGGTTTCCAAGAAACTTTCGTAGTTTCTTGTGATTTATTTAGCTACAGGGCATTTTGTAAAAAAGAAACCACAATGGTTTCCAGGAAAAGTTCGTGGTTTTCTGTGATTTACTTACGTACAAGATATTCTGCTAAAAGAAACCAAACTAGTTTCCAAAAAACTTTTATAGTTTCCTGTGATTTACTTACGTACATGACATTCCGCTAATAGGAAACCAAATTGGTTTCCAAGAAACCTTTGTGGTTTCCTGTAGGAAAAAAAAAAAAGATGACTTATTTACTAAAATATCACCGCGTTTTCTAACTTTCAAAGTATTTAGAAAAATGTCATAAAAAGTCGTATGGATTTTTATTATTTTTGAAAGATCGTAAATTTGATATTATTTTTTGAAAAATAGGTGTAAGTGCCCAAAATCCATATCCTTTTCTCCACAAAAAAACCACTATTTCCAATTCAAAGTGATCACTGTTTGGGCATATGACTTCAATTCCATAGTAGTCCGGTACATTGGAATCTAATAAGAAAACATCGTCAAAGCCCACAAAAAAGACAATCCAACAACTCTCTTGGATTACTGCTAATTTTCTCATTACTTGGCTATCCAAAACTTTGACAAAACAGGTTTATCTGCATCTTAGCGGCTACAAATATTACTGCTTCTACCTTTGTGAGCTTGACTAGTGGAGTAAGGAGTTTGGATTTCTTCTTTCTTTCTTATCTTTTTTCATACCAAGGATTCTGAGTCTTGATCTTGTAATTGAAACGATTAGACGAATTTTGTTATTGCCCTTTCCCAAGTATATTGGAGTATATTGAACGTAGTGTAAAGCCCTTCAATTTTGGGTCATAGAAGGCTATTAATCCATGATGGTTGAGTTATTGGTCTCGTGAAATTAAAAATGGAAATCGAAATTTTGTTATTTTTATTTTGGTCTACATTTTATAAAATCATTTATACCATTTTTTAGTTTTCAATACGCAAAAAATTGTAATATACAATATGAATTGTAGGAGTACAATGAACTGGGATGTTAAATACAATAACCATGGATAGATAAAAAGGACGAAGTAAATGTAATTATAGCTTAAATCGTTGTGAAATTCTGATATCTTTTTTTCCATTATTGATGTATTGATGTTTATTGCTTAATACCAAAGAAAATATAACAGAAAAAGCTTTTGTCGTTTTATTGATAAGAACATGAAAAAGATAAGCTTGTGATTGAAGTGTGGAATAGAGTTTACTGTGCTTATTGAACATGTTCCCCAACCACAAGGCCAAAAAAAAAAAAAGGCAAAAAGAAAAAAGACGAGACAGGAATAAGAACGAAAGGTGTATCTCACGCTCCTCAAGATAGCGCGTGATCTTCTGTGAGCACGAAGAAGTGCCACGTTCGAGCGGCGGTGGGTCCCGCAGCTTAATTAATACCAATATTTTTGAAAGAAAATAAAAAACGAGATTTGCGTCACATTAAAGGTGCCGCCGCCGAATATTCTCCTTTGAAAATTTAAAAACCAGTGAAGGTGACAGTAGCCAAATCATTATGATCCAGCTGGGCCTCGAGCAGGGCCCACGAACCTCTATTTCTACGCTGCACACGTGGGCCCCTCCATTTCCTTGTCGGCCCACGCTCGGCCGTTCCACTCCCACTTTTCTCACTCCCATTAACTTGTGCTTGGCGATGTTGCCCCCATTTTTTCTTTTCTTGTTTCTTTTTTTTTTTTTTTTCCCTTCACCTTCTTTTCCAATATAAACGAAAAAAATATATTTTTAATAAAATGTGCTTGGCGAGACATTTCTTTTTATTTTTTCTGTTTAATTTGAACGTGATTAATATAAACTCCAACAATTTTTCATAATGCAAAAACCAAAAAAAAAAAAAAAAATCTGTTATTTGTTACTAGAAGAGTCTTAGTAAAATTCTTTTGTCACCCTCTTTTTTTCTTTTATTACTTTCTTTTACATTTTTAACTCCATCAAATATATATAATATTTTAATAATATATTAGTCATTGCTAGAGTTCACATATCAATAAATAAGATATGATAAATACTGACCAATAGAATGTTGTTAGCTCTCTTCTTCGTGTAATAAATTAGCGAACGATAATAAGTAATAGAATAAAAAATAAGAACACACAAATTTAAGTGGAAAACTCTAATCAGGAAAAATTACTGGCAGAAGAGAATAAATTTCAATATGTTGAAAATTGAATACAGAATATTGAGTTTTATACGACGAAGCTTAAATATATAAAATCTTAAAAACTTAAAATACATGTGTACGGACAAAATATGTACAAAAAAAATTAGATCCATAAAATTTTCTTAATTACAAAATCATCATATATGTCGTACCGCGAGCTTTTCGGATCGGACCAAACAGAATTTAGATCACGAATTCTAACACTTCGTAACTACATGCTCATATACCATATTCAATTGTCAATTTACCTCTAAAGTTTTAATTATTAGGATGAGAAGCTACAATTGTATTTTACTTAATATCTAGTAAATTGATGTTATTTATTTGTCTAAGTATCGATAAGAGTATTCCACCGTTCAAATTATTGAGAATTCCCTAGGGAGATGACACCTGACAATATTTTTAGTCGATAATATGTTGAGTGAGATTCATGTATGACTGATCGAGGACCGCTAATAGCAAACATACGGACAAAGCTTGAGTAATAGGAAAACATGTAATACCTCACACTTCTTAGACAGCATACTCCGCATCTAGCAGACCGTAACAAGAAAGCGATCAAACTTATTGACTACCAACAAGATATGTTTTTCATGGTTACTACATAATCGGCCAAGAACAAGGTAAAATTTAAGTAAAGATGTGATTAGGTGACAAAATACTATATTCTCTCGTGAAGTTTGTTGTGATTTTCACCGGCATCATTTCTTTCGGTTTGATATGTGTACCTTTTTCATTTTATTTACCATTTTTCTATTGCAGCTAATTTTGTCTTTTTCTTGCTTGTCTATAACGACATTAGGAATATGATGCTCGAAAAATTATCATCTGGCCCTTTCAAAAAAAAGACAAAGATAAACTGTCGTCAACATATATTTTTCCAAAACAAAAATTTTCATTAAAAGAAAAACCAAATGCATACCTCAGGATGATCCTACTACCAAATTTTTATTGATTATTTATGTATAAAATAGGACAAATATGAAGTGTTTTTAACATTAGTAATGTCGAATATTTGTCTTATGCTAATTTCACAGCCTTATTGTTCAATTAAATTTAACACAATCGAAGGACTTGGCGCAACTATGTGTATTCCAATTCGTTGCTCTTTATTTAATGATTTTTAGAAAATGACTAAGACATTATTTAGAAGCTCCGACTTCAGTTTGTAATATATGTTTGAAAAATGTAAAAATATATTCATATATATTTTCTTCTTACAATACAGAAATTAATTAAGTGGTATAATTCTAATTTTCTAAATTATCTAACATTTTTAATTTTAATTAAAGAAAGCAGAGAGAGAAGTGCGTACTGTGTCAGTATGATACGTAAAAGTAGAGAGAGAGAGAGAGAGAGAGAGAGAGAGTAGTGATCAGTGAGTAATGCGTTAAAAATCCGTTACGTTGACGAAGCACAAAGTCGCGTTTCCCAATAAGAGAATGTCTCTGTCCACGCCGAAAGATAGCGACACGCGTTCTGTTCCTACTGGGTCCCACCCCACTCTTCATCTCCACTATCAAACACCGTAGCGGTCCCCCCACGACACTCTTCCCTCTGCGTTTTGGGACATCAACCATTCCATACTCACCCCACCCCACCCCTTTTTTTGTTTTTTGGAATTATAATTACTAGTTTTTACAAGTGAAATTTTATTTCTAAATTACGCTAACTATCCAGCAATATAATATATATATATATATATATATATGTGTGTGCGCGCGCGCTTACTTGTTTTTTGAGTCTCAATTATTCTAATTAGTGTTTCAATGAGAGATAAAAAGGGGTTAGTATTTCAACAAAATAGTATCCAATTTTTTTTTCCCCCCCAAAAGAACTAGTTGAACAATCTTCAGGATTTTTTTTTTTCAGGCTGTTCCAATTAAATGCAAAGAAAAAAACGTATATTTAATTCAACACGCAGCCTTTTCTTCTTCTTCTTCTTCATTTTCCCCCCTTTCCTCCGATAATTTAATACGCACTTGAGTATCAATAATTATAGTACAGTTGCATGCATGTATAGTTACGAAGCATAATTAGAAAAACAATTCTTCTTTATAATGAAAGGAAATCTATTATTAAATATGCCAGCACGGCTACTTTGTCTTACGGACAAGTTACAAATATTTTCCAAAGTAATCTTATGCTAACGTACGTAAAAAAGTTCTTAAAAATATATATTCCAGCCTTAAAAAAAAAAAAAAAAGAAAGGTTCGGACTGCAATCTCCAAGTTAGTTTGGTGAAAGTAGTGACCAAATTAATGCCGTCAAAGGCACTGATGATAAGAGTTCTGAGTGCTCGTCTTTTGATTTGCTAGTAGCATATATTCGTTCTTTTGTTCTCTTTTAAGAGAGCTTGGTTGTAGCACTTCCTGTTTTAGTCCTTGATTAGGGAGTAAGATAGCCAATGTCCAAAATTAAGTGTTAGTTTCGTTTCAGATTCTTTTTGCTTTGAGGATTGTATTGCTCATAATTTTGTAGCAGACTATTATTTTCAGTAAAGATTCTAAAGAATTTTCATGTCTTAATGTGGTTTGTAAAAGAATTAACTAATATTTTTCAGTTTAGATTTTAGATAATGTGGTTTGCAAAGTATATATCATAAACAGAATAAAGCTAAACAATATATTAATTAGGATTGATAATTTGTGTTATGGTATCGTGTTCAGAACCACATGATAATACTTCGAAACAAACACAACAAGTATTAATAAATATGTTGAAAATAATATGGTACAATTAATTACTTTATAACATAATGCGACACATGTAATTTGTTCAGTGAACTTGTTTATGACCAATTATCACAATTATTCACTAAATAAATCAATTAAATACATCAAAATATGTTTAAAATGAACGTAGTAAAACATCATTAAACATGTCAATATTTATATCCTATATACCGATACAAAATTAAACCATTTGAACTAGTGTCATTAAACCAATTGAACCAGTGTCATTTTTAGGTTACACTAGTTAATGATTCGAAACCCTCGTGTTATACATATCAACTCAAATTTGAAGGTACCCAATTTGGTTTCATATAACATATCATGATGACCTTTCAAGCGAAAAAAAGAAAAAAGAAAAACATATCATGATGACCTCGTAAATTGAAGATGGTCAATGCTTATGCTACGATGCTAAATGAAATTTTAACTTAAGCGCCGGCAATGAGGCCAATGTGCTGCATAAATATAACTAGAAAATTTCATCTTAGTTCTTTAGTATATGTACTAGGCTTTCTTATTCAGTTTAATCAACAATATGTTCTGCTCTATTTTTCTAGAAGATTATTGTAATTGTTACGCAATTTAGTTAGAGTCGTGTCAAATGCATATGAAATGAAGAAAAATGTCGAAAATTGATGTAGCCGCGCGTAGTGGAATAAGTGAAAGTTCTAATTAATAGAGTTTATGGTGGGAAATTTGTAGTTTTTAGTGGTAATAATATGAATTCTGACACATGATATAACGTAACGCTGTATGGTATTCATGCTAAATTCTTTAGCATTAAAGATCACATATTTCTAAACGTTATGGAAAATTTAACCTAGTATTGGATTTCGGTCGAATGCTTTATTTTATTGTTAACATGAACTAAAAAAATTATTAACATGACTTTCAACACAAGATTTGGAGATACTCTAGGTATGATTATTGAATATCCTTGTAAATAGCATCAAGAAAATAAAAAACAAAACAAAAAAAAAATGAAAAGAAGAAATTTTTTTGTTTGGATCGGCGCGTGGCTATTTACATTCTTTTTTATTGCCCTTCGGAAAAAAGATAATATAATTGTTTTTTTTTTCAAAAAAAAAAAAAAGTGAATGGTACACATGGGGTGGCTGGTGAGGAGCACGTTGTAAAGCTGAGAAGGGAGTCTTCGCTCTTCACGCGTGCGGGGGCCACCACCCTTTTTGGGCCCACACGTGTGGACCACACCCAGATATGGTCTGCTGGCGTCAATCATACGCTTCACTCCAATCGACACTTGTCAAGCTGTCACGGGACCCTAAGCAATTACCTCCTAATTAAATTGAAAAGTAATTAAAAAAGGTAAAAATTAAATAAAATATTTATTAAAATTAGGGGAAAACAAAAAAATCCTTATTCTTCGGTGGCACGCTTCTCTATTCTACTAAGCGCGAGTGGCGGGGTATGTTAGCACTTTTACCAGCCACATTCTAGTGTCACAGCCGTTGACATATTATAAGATAATAATAACAATTAGTGGTAACAACAATTTAAAATTCTAAAGGGTAAAAATGCTAAGATCTTTCTTTTTCATCTTTTAAGTTGGGCCATTTAACTTATCTTTTCCAAGCCTAAGACTAGGACTTGGTAAACCTTTTTAGGCCTCTTGTATATAATATATGACTAATTAGGGGGGTGGGGGCAAAAAATGTATACAATTAAAGGGGTTAATTAAACTAAATTAATGAAAATAACAAAGTGTTTAAGTCTTATCTTTTAGGTGTGGAACATTGGTTTATCAAACACCCACTTAAGTTGGTCTGCCATTGTTAATTTTTAACCAATTATCTTTTATTTTTTCCCTACTTTTTTTTTTTTTTTTTTTTTTTGGCGGCCAGCTTTGAAGATATGAGATTTGGAATGTGATGGAAGTAGATGGGAGGACCATCCATTGACTTTGTGGAGTTGGGTAAAACGTATTGACCCTTTTAGATTGTTATGAAAAATATGAGGGGGGAGAAAAGGTGTAATCCTTTGTGAAGGAGTCTTAAAATGACCAAGTCTTTGGTAAAGTTGGGTGTGCCAACTTTTGCTCCTTAGGACTTAATGCCTATGATTTTCAACCCTCTTATGACCATGTGACTTCTAAACTTGCTTTAAAGATAGTCCTCTCTTTGCCTAGGTTCAAACTTTGGTTCAGAGAAACTTGTATACCATTGAAACTAAGGTGTCCTAATAGGATTAGAAAGAGTATTCTTAACTCTTAAAGTGACTTCGACATTTTTTTATAAGAAAGAAAATGTTATTGCTATAAGTTTCTTGTACAATATATGGAGTCGGTAATTGCATGCATCAATTTTTTTTTTTTTGAAAGATTTCTCAAAAGAATTATATTAATTACTAGCCAAATTGGCTATAATAATAATACAAGCTTCTAATAGAAAATAGAAACATCCCTCAACGAAAATTAAATTTATTTCAAAGAACTAGCGAGAGAGTGGGCTATCATATTCTTAATTACAATAAATATGATTGCAATATATCACCTCTCATATACAGAGAAAAAGACTCCAAGTAAAAACTTAGAGCCATCAAGCGGAACTCCCTTCAAGATGTCCATTAGGAAACATATAGCAGTCTCCTCATTACGGCACCTATTCGTAAACGCCACCCTCTTCACGGCGTCTATCAGTAAACGCCAACCTCTTCACGACGTCAATTAGTAAGCATCACCATCTTCACGATATCTATCAGTGAACAATCTACAAAATCTTCTAAATCTGACTATCGCTTTAGACCTATAGGAACACTAAGACAATACACATAACAAACTAACAAAAAATAACTTCTTTAGTAACAGAGAAAACAAAATAAAACTAAAAAATACCACATATCTAAATCTGGGTGCACACTAGAAAAAGAAAGAAAACAGAAAATAACCTAAAATACCATAAGAAAATAGAAAATAACCTAAAATACCACATATTTAGATCTGGGTGCATAAGAAATACCATAGATCTAGATCTAGGTGTACAGCTACATTCGCAAACAGAAAGATTATTTAGAAAAAATAAAAACAAAAACAAAAGAAAACTAAAAAAATAAAACCCATACCTGGGAGAAGGAATAGCCCCCTCCCTGGTAGGGACAGCACCTGCTAATAGAGAATGAGAAGTGCGGCTTGCAGAGGTTGGGGGAGATCTCTGCCGATTTTAGATCTCGCTTCTTAGTTATCCCTTATTGCGTGCATCAATTTTCCACTTTAATTAAAATATCTAATCTATATATATACACTGTAATACTACAGTAAATCTTGATTGAGAAAATGCTAATTTATAGCTTCGTCTTATAATGTTAAAGCGAAAGATTCAGTCAAATTTTTTTTTTAATTTATTACAATTCATAATTAAACTAAAGAATTACTTCTTATTGAAATTTTAATTTTTTTTTTAACTTTGTAATTAAAATAAATCTCGAAATAAAATTTAAGTTCATATACTCTATAAAAATAAAACACTCTCAATCTTGGTCTAAAAATAAATACTTATTGAAAATCAAACGTAAGGTCATTTAAAACATTTGACTACCACTTGAGATCCTGCCGCCACCAGCCAACCTCCCTTAGGATTTAATGCTCATCTAGAAAATTTAAATGAATGGAATGAGCCTGCACTCTGTAAACAAATCTCATGCATGAAACGAATTACATGTTACATGAATAATGTACTTTAAGAACCATAATCATGTATCTTCTTCTTTGAAAATATTTTTAGTTCATAAACATTGTCATTTCGTAAAACTTTCATATTGCTCATTATAGTGCAATGCCAAGTCTATCAGAAGTGATGGGCTATAAACATAGTGTCATGACAATCATATGTAACCTTATAGCTATTCGAATCCCATATAGCTATCGTACAATAATGACTAGTATTGCAATTAAACTTTCGTTCTTAATATGGTGATTGTAGGTCATTCAGTCAGGTGCCCATATTCATTTCAAGAACTTAACACACACTTAAAGAAAACATTATTCTTTGAAACATAATTTTAGATACATAGTACCTTTAAAATTATTAATTGAAAATCATAATAATAAATTATTATATTTTTTCATGCATTTCATGTAATGCTTGTACATGCTCATGATTCATACTTAATTTACATACTAAAATGCAAGAGCATATAATAACATATTATAATGATCATCATAACACATAATAGCACATAATTACATATAAATACATAGAGTGAGATTTACTTACGTTAGGTCCTTAGAAAAAGTTTCTTTGTGCTTGTAGTGAAATATTACACACTCGACTTTGTTGTAACCATATACCTCTTTTTATCCTTTTTGATTATTATTCATGCAATAATATTATTACATGTTATTTGTTCATAAGAAACATATTTAGGCATTTAAAAATACTTACAACATATAATAATTATATTTTATAACAGAACCAAAAGTTGTAAAATTTTAGCAACTAATAATACATAAAGAATTTTATATTTTATTATAAAATTATAACTATTATGAAATTTTACAGAAATCATAATAACATATAATAAAATTGTATAAAATTATTTAGAATTTACTAACAAGATTTAGTATATTTTTTATAATTTCTACTCTAAGATCTGTAATCTGATAAAATTGTTTAGAGCTACAACCATCAGTTACTTCTTGAATTTTCTGGAATTATTTGTATATCCAAAAATCTTGATATTTTAAGAAAATATCTTTAACATATTATTACATATGGAAAAAAATGGGGACACCAAATTATATTGTTTCATAGTATGTCAAAGTCTTAAAATTATACCTTAAAATCCTTGATGTCACTTCACTTATAAAACCATATATTATTTCAAAAATCATAATTAATTATAGATGTTTCTAAAAATTATGAAAATATTTCGAGCATCTCATGACACATATATTAGTTTTCAGTAAAAGTTTAAAGTCCAAATAAAATTAATAAAATGAAGTTTTAACAATATCATCTCGGACAAATAAAATTATCATATTTATGGGTTCTAAAAACAGTATGTAAAGAAAATTCTATTATAATTCAAAATTTATTTATGGCACCATAAAACTTTTCAAAACATAATCTAACATATATTTAAATATGTCTTAAAAATTTTACTTCAAACTAATAATATTTACCTTCTAATATTATAAAGAAAAAAAATAAAATTTATCTACCAGCTTTTCTTCGGTAACAACTAGTATGTAATTAAAGATTTATGTAAAATTATAGATGTAAGATGTGAACCTAAAACGTTCCAAAAATTGAGTAGACATATAAGAAGACATCTCATAAAAATTTCAGATCCAAATAGAGTTTCTAACTCCTAATAACATAGATTGAAATTGAGTCCAATAGCAGTAAAATTACAACTTTGAAGGAAAAGAGTTTCAAGAATTTCCTATAATTTTCTATATCAATACTAATGAATACTACTAGTTAAGAAAAATACTTCTTAGATAGTTGAAGGAATAAACTCTTGTGCAAACTTTAGTTGAATAGAAACAAGTGGAAGTAATTTTTTGTAGAATTGAGATGTATTTGATGGAAGGAAAATAATGCGACATGATGGAGAGGAGGTTTCGGATGGAGGGGAAGAATAACACCGAAAGTGATATAGGAGTTTTTTTTTTTGGTAGAAAATGATAGAATAAATACAAGATAATAGTTTGCATACATTAAAGCATATGTTTTTATGTCTATTTGATATGATACAAGATAAAAAATGTACATACTCATCACATGGGTTACAACTCCATCATGTTAGCAACAATGATAATAATAATAATAATAACAATGGTGATAATAATTGTTTATGTATATATGATATATATCCTTATTTAATATTACTATCTACGACCGTTCTTTTTGTTTTAATTAATCATATATATCAAAACTTAAACATATTAATATGTATTAATTACTCCAAAAATATATATTTGAATAAGGAAAACATTAGCAATTAATAATTTAATGTATTTAGAGTTCAATATTAAACTCAATAAATTAAATACACAACAATTAAACAATAATCATATACATGAATTTAGAATGCATGTTATTTTTTCATCTCTTATTAGGCACATACGGTCTAACTTGGCTTTTATGTGTATATTCCACTGCAACATATCCACAAAATTTACTAGTGTATAATTATTTTATTTATGTGATTAAATAAATTAAATATACATAGTAAAATTTTAGACTAGCTTGATATTACATACACGTACATACATATATTCATAAATATATGAGAAAGGCAAACAACGTTCTCTTTTATACTTTCTAGTCTTACTTTTTGATGTGTGGATTCTAATAAAATATCTCTATATAACAAATCATTGGAGTCCAAATGCTCAGCAATGAATTAGGATTGTAATGAATATTAACCAAAATTTGCTATATATCAATGGAGATATCAAAGAAATGGATATAAAAAAATCTATATATGGTATGTGCTTCTATACGTATATGGTGAAAAGAATATTAGCCAAATTCATACCATTTTACATTTTGTAATAAATTTTGAGTTCAAATGAAATCCACATTCTCAATCCGACATGTGGTAGAGGGAATCAATTAAAGTCATTTGAAGAAAAATCGGCAAGTAAAGTAAGTTGGGAAAATTATATAAATACCTACCGATCTTAGAAAAAAACTCCATGAAGGATACGATACAGCTCTTCAATAGCTCGTTGCAATTCTTCACTATTTAAATTAGCACTTCTATCAATTTACCAGAAGAGATTCTATCAACTCTAATTCGCAATAGTAAACACATCTCCAGATCTAAATAAAAAATGATATAATTATGAAGGACAACCATATTAGTAAAAGAGAAAAAAATAAAAATAAAACAAATCACCATATATGATATATCCAGATTTGGGTGTATTAAGAGTACCATAGAT
>JXTC01000722.1:0-58411 GCA_002914845.1 Trema orientale
TTACCCAGGGGGTGAGAACTACAGACATTCTCTTTTCTTTCTTTGTTGGGTTTTTGAGTAAAATGAATAGGATTAATTATTAAAAGTTGTTATTTATATATATATATATGATATTTCTAAAGCCATTTAATTGAGCTTGGGAATCAAAACCCTTTCTCTCCCTTTTGCTTTTAGCAGAGTGAGAGCACAAGCACACGTTGAGAATGAGAAGTCATAGGATTTGGAATTTTTGTATACATCCTCGTTCCAATTGGTGTCCAACCATGGACTCCTACTTTACTGTTCCAGAGAAAAAAAAAAGCTTGAAATTCTATTGGGCCATGTTTTAGGCTCGACCAATTCAGCCCTTGTCTACTTCATCTCAATTCTAAGCTTTTGGGCCACAAACAAGGGCCAGGGACTGAGAAAAGGACATGGATAGGACTCACTTGGGCCAAAATGAATTTTTTGTACATTTTTAGGATTATCGTCTTGACCTACTATGAAAAAGTCTTAAATAATAGTTTTTTTCATAGTCAAAAAGTCTTTGATAATCCTAAAAATATTATTTTTAGAAAAACGCACAAAAAAATCATTTCGGCCCAAGTTAGTCCTATTCGTGTCATTTTCTCTTGGAGACTTCAATGTTTGGATTTTGGAACTGGATTAAAGTAATTTGGGCCAAAATGATTTTTTTAAGGGAAAATGACAAGGAGTACAATTTTTTTACAAAAAATTCCAGAAATAAGATCTGGCCTAATAGATTTTTTTTCATACGACCTTTTCAGAAAAAATAACATTCCTTAATCTCAATCATATTCTCTTTCCTTCAAGTGACTCTTTCCTGATCCTATTCGACTTCTCATACTCTTAATCCCAAAACCACTCTTTTAGGTTCTTCAATGAAACGACTATCTTTGAAAACTCTAGTTTCTCTATAAGCTCGATCGATTTTTGATAGCACTCCTTTCATGGCATATGCACTCTTCACTCCAGTGCCTCATCGATGCACTCGTTCAAAGAATTGCAAAGTTGGCTCATGGGATTGGAGGCTTTGGGGTCTTTATCCTCTTGATATGTTTATTTTAGATTTTCCTGCTTTTTTTTTTTAATGGGTGTTTAGACTTCTTGCATAAAGTTCTAATTTTCTGGAAAAAGTAATTGTTTATAACTTCTTTTGAAGATAGATGCAGCCGTGGTTTTTTTTTTCGTTTCTTTAATTAATAAATAGGTGATTTGATTCTTAAGCGAGCAGTTCTTGAACGAGTGATGACTGACCATATTTCTGAAACTAATTTGTCCGAAATTGGATAAAAGAGGAAAGATCCCCCTTATTTCAAGTTTGTGTGAATTGGAATTGGTCTGAAAAATAAGAGCTGGTTTCTTTGTTTGTTGGAGATAAATGTTCAGAAAACTAAACTAGTTTCCAGGAAACTTTTGTAGTTTCCAGTGATTTAGTTAGCTATAGGACATTATATTACATAGAAACCAAAATGGTTTCCTGAAACTATTAACTTATATAGAGGGTATTCTACTGAAAAGAAACCTTATATATAGAGAATTCAGCTAAAAAAAAAATCAAACTGGTTTCTAGGAAACCTTTGTGGTTTCCTGTGATTTATTTAGCTATAGGACATTCTGTAAAAAAGAAACTATAATAATTTTCCAGAAAGGTTCGTGGTTTCATGTGCTTTACTTATGTACAGGACATTCAGCTAAAGGAAACTAAACTAGTTTCCAGGAAATCTTTATACTTTTCCGTGATTTACTTACGTACAGGATATTCGGCTAAAAGAAACCAAATTGGTTTCTAAGAAACCTTTGTGGTTTCCTGTGATTTACTTACTTACATAACATTCCACTGATAGAAAATCAAATTAAACTAAAATGCCACCGCGTTTTTTAGCTTCCAAGGTATTTAGAAAAATGCCATAAAAAGGTCATACGGAATTTTTATTATTTTTGAAATGTCATAAATTTGGTAATATTTTTTAAAAAATAGGTATAAGTGTCCAAAACTCTCTTTTTAAGGACTTCTAACACTTTTACCCCTAAAAATCAAAACTAATTACAAAAATACTGTGGGTCAATTTTTTTCCAATTTCTATACCCCTTTTTAGAAAAATACCAATTTTTAATTTTTTTAGAAAAATATCACTTTTTAAGATAGTTACTAGTTACCAACTTTAAAAAACTGAATACCAGTTACCAGTTTTAAATACTTTTAGTTACTAGTTACCGATGCTCAAAAACTGGTTACCGGTTACTAGTTATTATTTTAAAAATTGGCATTTTTCTAACAATTTTTCAAAAATGTTATTTTCTAAAAATACGGTACCGGATCTAAAAAAATTAGCCCATTGTATTTTTTAAATTCTTTTATAAAAGGGTCGTAAAAGGCCTAAAATCAATTTTTTTTTAATGACTCTTATGCAAAGTATGACCTTTTGTGATTTTTTTTATAAAATACTTCTTAGCCAAATTCTTGAATTTTAGGCTTTAAGTTTATGAAATGACCGCTTTCAAAAAACTAGCCGAATTTGCCAATCAGAAAAGGCTCAAATAAATCAAATTTTGAATATATATATATATATATCAATTTTATTAGTTTATGAAAATAAAATTTATATTGATAAACTTAGTATAAAATTGATATACTAACACACAATATTTGATATATTGGTATGAAATTGATATAATAAATTGACATATTGATATGATAGACTAATACCTAGTAATTTACTAATAAAATTGATGTACAAAAAGTTAATCTACTATAAAATGACTATTTTGCAAACAAGAACGCAAATTTATTAAATAAGTGAAAAAAAATGCCATTTCTTAAAACAATCGAGGTGAAAAAAGAACACTTTATAAATACAATTTTATTAATGGTCATAATATTTATGAGTATACAGTAGGGGTGGCAATTTAGGTCACGACACGATAACACGACTCGAAAACGACACGAAGTTAGCGGGTTTGGGTTTGTCTTAAACAGGTACAGGTCAAAACAGGTTAAACCCGATTAAACACGATTAAATAATAGGTCATTAGCAGGTTAACCTGTTAAACCCGAAATTTACCCGTTTAACACGATTAAATTTTTTGAGACATTGTATTATCTTGTGTGTACTAGGACTTAAAACTTTCCTTTTATTTTTTTTGTACTAAAACTTGAAAGTTTTGTTTTGGTTTTAAACTTTGGATTGTGGGTCATATTTATTTAATTATAGTTGCTTGGTTATATTAGAAATATAAAATAAGTTAATAGATTATATCAAGTTATATTGAAAATGTGAAATAGGTTAACATGTTAAAATTAATAAGTTAATATGTTATGTCAAGTTGAACTAAATACAACATATTTAATATTAACATGTTAAATTGAGTTCAATTAACGGGTTAACAGTATACAGGTTAGCATATCGTGTTACGTTGGGCACGATCTGAATACGACCTATTTAAATAACGTGTTAAATGTGTCGCTCACAGATTAACCTGTTTATTTAGCATGTTGGGTGTGGGTTTACATATCATGACACGAATAATAAACGTGTCGGGTTTGGGTTTAGTAATTGCTTGTTATATATATGCCTCGACACGACACGAATATGACACGACAACACGAATTGCCACCCCTAGTATACAGTAGTCCTACAAAAATCATCCTGAAAATTTGTCATAAAAATTTCATTTTTTCCCCAAAAAAAAAAACTCATAGATTCATCTATTTTCTCCCATGTTTCTAAGTCCAACAACTTTCTACACAAGTATTTTTGAGGGAAAATAAGTCTCTCAGTGAGATGCCCTAGTGGGTTAGTTCAGTGGGTGGGGTAGAGATTAGGTATTAGGTTAAAATTTCGACTCCTAGTGTATGAGGGTTATTTTTCTTTCTTTGTAATAAATAGAGGTCATTAGTTAAGTCACACTATTTTTTCTTTAAAAAATATCTCTCAGTGAGATGGCCATTTTTTGCACTGTTTGTTTTATCAAACAGTCGAGTATATCAGGTATAAAATCTGATATAAATGGCATTGAGCTTGTTGGGGATATTTTCTCTAACTTATCAAAAGATGACACGTGGTCTTTAAGTAATTTCTAAAATGACATGTCGTCACCAATACCCAAAACAACACTGGATTCATTATTAGTCGAACAGCTCTTAGAAGGCTGGTATCCTGATTGGGCAGGGTGAGGTAGCCCAAGGCCTTACAATAGAAGACTAACTCTTGGTCGGATGGTATGACCTGCTCGGTCAAGCTAAGCACATCTACGAAGGTCGCCAGTGATTATTGACAGGGCGCGCACACACTGGCCTGACCACTCAGGAGTGCAAAACTCTGACCAGGTAACATAAACATCTCCATTATCTCAACACATCAAAGGTAGCGTAAGCCACGAAGAGGCTTGACACCTAGCCTAATCACTTGCTCTTGTCCATACGAACGGGTGTGTGAGATTCTTTTATGAGGATACATGGTCATCAACTTTAGAATCTTGAAACCATAAAACTACTATAAATAGTATCTTATACCTTACACATAAGGTAAGCCGCCACAATTTCCCAAAACTCTATTTATCTTTTGGCATTTTTTCCTCACTTCATTTACTCTCTCTCGCTACTTCTCAAAAATACGGTACCATTACTATTCATCTATTATTTATCCAAATACTTGATTTAGTGTATTACTAACGTCATTTTATGAAGGAGATTTGGTAGGCATTACATCGGTACCACTATTATCAGTTGGTGAAAAGCCCATCTATAACTTTATGCAAGATTATATGGACTACACCTATATTAAATCTAGGTTTTTGATTCTTTCAAGAAAAACTATTTGAGGACGCATAGCGCACATTGGTTCATGGACCAAAATCAATACCAACAGAGCTATATGAAAAAACTAAAGACATTTTGTCAAAATGCAGAGTTAAAATGATCATTTGATATAAAACTCAAAAGAAAAAGGAAACTAGAGTGGGTGTCTATTTCTCAACTTACTTATTCTTTTTTAAAGAAATGTATATATTTAAAAAATGGGGTTAGATCCAATTATATCTATTTATATTATAGTAAATCAGTTTATTTCAATTTTCTAAAGTCAGGTGCATTGATAGTATTTATTTATTATTGAATACATTTAGCTTTTTTTTTTCCTCCTTTTTTTTTTCTCCTAACATCGTAGTCAATTGGTTTCTCTATGATTAGCTATGATTTGTCATAGGTGTACAGAATTAGCTGATCTAGTGGAGGACTTTTTACTTCTAATTCAATTTGTTATTATAAAATTTTATTTGATTATAATAACAGATTTGTTACCTAAAAAAAATAATTTACCATAGAAAATTAATTATTAAAATTGACAGACATGTTTTTTAAATAATTTTTAAAATTCTGCTTTTCTTCTAAAGGCCACAAAATCAAAAGGAAAATGGATAGATATAGGATTATTGTTGTTATTGTTGTTGTTTTATAAATACTTTTTCTGATTTGCAAATTTTATTAAGATGAACTACAAATAAATATCTTGAAGTCTGAGTCTTCTGCAATTTAAACCATAAAATTTGGATTCTACGAAATAATACACTGGGATTAAAAATCTTCGAAAATTAATTAATTAGACTAATTTTTTGACTAATTTAGTAAAAAAAATAATAGTATCATCCATTAAAACTAGATTAATCTTTATTATTCTCTTTAATTATGGGGATATGAATGTCTTTTATCGGTGAAAATTATTCAAAAAGTCAACTCAGGATATTAATTTTCAGAAATTTTTGATCTCATGGTATTATTTTGTAGAGTTTAAACTTTATGATTTAAATTACAGAACACTCAAACTTCGAGGTTGATGTTGTTGTTGTTATTTTTTTTTTTTAATCTAGTTTACCCAATTTTATTATGAGTAGTAATTATTACTATGATTGTGTGACGATAACCAGAACCACACATCTTCCTAATAGGAAGGATCCCAAGATTTCCACGAAAAAAGAAAAAAAGAAAAAGAGTTTATATACCTCGTTACACGAATATTTCCACAAATTTGCCAAGTATCAATTATCAAACGTCTATTTATCGGCTTCATCAGATGCCTCCGCGGCTCCACCATGAATTCATGGACCAATTTGCCTTCAATTATTATAACCACTTCGCCGGTAACAAATTTCCCCTGTGGTTTTTATATATACACATAGGAGACTACTATATAAGCAGAAGAATGAGATCATATCAAGGAATGCATGGGACCATTCTAGGTTTCTTTTGCATGCTGCCACTGTAAAACGTTCTTGACTTTTTGGGTCTAATCTTTTTCGCCAAGCCACTTTTTGGATTTGCAGTGGTAGATGGATCATGCCTGTGTTGTATTCATCTAGACTCCTCCTATAAACCTGATATATTATATCCCTATTAATTCGATGAGGACAGACAGGATTTTGAGTTAATTGATCTAAATCTGACAAGAGTAAGGGGAATCTAGCAATCAATAACGTGGGGTGAAGGGGTTACACATTATATTTAGCATAAAAAAAGAAGAAAAAAAGATAGTAGTTGATTTTTAAAGTTATATATATATANTGCCCATAAATATATACTATACATTTGTTTTATAATCTTATCCACGTAGAATATAATCTTAGAATTCTATACAATATTCAAGATATGGTGCATAAAGTTTCCGTCTTAGGATGTGATGCATATTATGACTTGGGTTTTGAAGTTGGTAAAATCTTGATTTGTATAAAATGATTACTATTTCCCAAAGAGAGGGAAAAAAAAGATCATCATTGAATTCCTATTTGACTCACGTAATAAAATATTTTTGTGTCATTTTTCAGGGATGCTGGAATTTGGACTTTGAAGTTGTGGAAACCACGAGAACCACGAAGGAAGTTAATTAATTAAAACGAACAAAACATGTTTCATACTATACTCAACTCTGATAATGGGACCAATATATGAGATCATTTCCCTCCAAAACATTGCCATTTATTACTCTTCTGTTGTATTTAATGTACATAGCATAAACCCAGTAACATTTCACCTTGACCTCCCAATCCCACAATTTTTTTTAATGAACAATAAAATAGGAAAATAATATAATACTCATCAAAAAAAAAAAAAAAATCGAATACAAAGCAGACATTATAATAAACTGGTCAAAATTTTTGAAAGAATTTTGCGTAATAAGATTCTCGAAAAATCGACTCAAAATAAGGCCAATCATCATTAGTTTTAACTGTCACTATTATAATTTTTGTTCAGATATAATTATACGTTTTTTTTTTTAAGTTATCTGTTAAAAAATGACAGCTGATTTATTGCATTAAAAAAATTCAATGAAGAAAATGTCATTACCAAAAAGCCCCAGATTATGAGTAGATATTTCAATATAGCTTCTATAATATAAAGAGGACTTATCACATTAATTGTTTTGTCTTTCTTTTTTTATTTCCTTCTATGTCCTCACATGGCTACAAAATTGGATTATTCCTCCTTTTCATTCTCATCCACATCCTCATAGGCACATGAAGGTGCAAACAAAGCTTTCTCCAGGGTCGGACCCAGAGACTTAGACCAAGTAATTTTTGAGACAGATCGGTGTTTTGGGCGAGGGTTGAGCTAGAGAGAGAGACATCTTTCATGGGCATCAAGCTTTCTCTCCTGGTTCATCCATGGAGAATGCTCTCACCCCCTTCACTTTTTTGACCCTTTACAGGCTACCCATTACAGGACTTCACCTCCTCCTTATCTTCCTCCATACCCTCTTATAGCTCTCGCTCCTTACACCGGTTTTTTCCGGTACCCGGCTCAGACCTTTTTCTGTTTGGTTTCTAAAAGAATTTTTGTAGATCCTGGTATTGATTTTGATTCGATCTCTGTTGTTTCCATTTTTTTTTTTTTTTTTGGTTTTTTTCCGAAATTTAAAATCAACCCTTTCGCAGAAAAGGTACCTTTTTCTCTTGCATTTTCTTTTTTGGGTCTAAAAAGGTGAGCAAATATTAACGAAAAAAGTTGAATCACTTTTGAATCGTGAAAAAACCGGGAAAACGATAACCCAGTATCAGATAAGTCGATCAAGGTATTTGTTTGTATATAAGTATAAGTTTTTTTGGTACAAAATCGATCGAAGAAGAATGAGTGAGTGAGTGAGTATTTTTGTTTGTTATTGGTAGAAAAGCGGGAACTTGGTGATGGCGTCGGTGTTTCTGTACCATGTGGTGGGCGATCTAACGGTGGGGAAGCCAGAGATGGTGGAGTTCTGCGAGACGGAGACGGTGGAGGCGGCGACACGGGCGATCGGAGAGTCGACGGAGGCGGGAATACCCGTGTGGAAGAAGAGATCACTGGTGGGTGGGATTGAGAATAATGAAATGAGGCAGCAGAGGTTTGTGGGCATTCTCAATTCTCTTGACATTGTTGCTTTCTTGGCTAGAAGTGAGTGTTTGGAGGATCAAGAGAAGGCTATGAAGACTCCGGTTTCGGAAGTTGTTGTGCCTAGCAATTCTTCGTTGAGACAAGTTGATCCTGCCACAAGGTTGGTTGGCTCGTAATATCTTTGCTGCTTCTTTATGTTAATCCTTGGAGTTTATTATAAGGCATGTTTTTTTTCTGAGCTGTTTGTGTTGCTAATGTTGCTGGTTTAGTAATTTGATCTTTTGGTTTCACATATCGATGATAATGCTAAAGCTTAATGCTGTTTCTTGTTATTAGCATTGTAATTTGATGATGTTTAACACAACAACTTCTCTTTAACCTATTTATTGCAACTGGGACTTTGTTGTTTTGGTTGTTTATTTTTTGTGCTTGTAAAATTGTAAGCTGCTTCTGTTTCTTAACCCTGTTCTCGAGTACTTACGGTTGTGTGCTTCTGCTTTCCTTCCAATGCCTGCTTTAGAAGTTAGATTGAGCTCCTTCTGCCCTGCATTTATAAACTGAGATTAGCTTTTCCTGGTGATTTCATTTTCTGTGTGTTTGGTCTAGATTTGAATCTAATGTCTACCCGAGTTGAACCCTTGCCTTCACCAGCAGAGCTGGTCTTGGGGGTGATAATATGTATCACTGTTGATGATGATGCTTGTAAGTTGTAAGTTTTGAGCAAGGACAGACTGCGTGATTTTTCACCTTTGAATTCGTCTGCTTCATTTTAAGTAATCAATTCATCGGTAGCTACCAGTGTTCGCCTTTATGCGTGAAACATATCTGGCATACAAGGGTCTCATCTTATGTGTGTCCTTTTGACTACAATATTCTCTTGGGCATTACTTTAATTAAGTCATTAGTGGTATTTTTTTCTTGTGGAAAATGTCAGAATTTCTATCTGATCCTTTTTAGTTTATTGATTTCTGACTTCCTTGTTCTATCTTTCCTTTCTCAATTATGTGGGTGTGGATTGTTCCTAATCCAAATTTGGAGGTGGGATATCTCTATGTCCTCAATGATGGCCGGAAGACATCAGGAACGATTAACTATGATTTGTGGTTACGGAATATTATTCAATGCTAAGCGTTGCCCTGTTCATGCTTGATTCAGCGTATTTGGAATCTGGTGCATTTGGAGTGAGGAACCGAAAATGTTAAATTTTGGTCCTTTCTATTATACATATTGTATTTGCTGATTCATTTAAATTGCTAGACACGGATGATAATGATTTTCGTCTTGAATTCTAGAGCTTTATGTATGAAACTTGTGTCAAAGATTGTAATTCCTCTGTTTGAAGAGGAAGTTTCTTGTAGGAAAAATATCAAGAACCATGAATAATAGTAAGATCCAGAGGAGGATTTTTATCACTTTATTACTCATAGAAACAGTAACGAGTTATAGATGTTAATCCGTCTGTGTTAATAACTTTTGACATGATTAATTAGTGCCCCTTTTTCTTTTCTTTACTGATTTCCTTCTACTGTTTTTTTTTTTTGTTTTTTTGTGGCTCCCTTGTGCAAGATTGATTGATGCACTGGAGATGATGAAGCAAGGAGTGAAGCGTCTTCTGGTTCGAAAGAGCGTGGTTTGGAAAGGCATGAGCAAACGATTCTCGATTCTCTATAATGGTAAGTGGCTCAAGAACATTGATACCTCTGGTGGCAGCAGTAATAACCTTTCTCTTAATCCAAACCGGCCTTCCTCATCTTCTACAACTACGAGTTCCCGTGACAAATTTTGCTGTCTTTCGAGAGAAGACGTTATCCGTTTTATCATTGGTTGTCTTGGTGCCCTAGCACCACTTCCTCTCTCATCCATCTCATCCCTTGGAGTTATCAACCCAAACTACTACTCTGTTGAAGCCTCCTTCCCAGCTGTAGAAGTCATCCAGAATCTTCCAAGAGATCCCTGCGCAATTGCTGTTGTGGAACATATACATGGCGATCAGTGTAAGATCATTGGGGAGATATCTGCCTCTAAACTATGGAAATGCGACCATTTAGCAGCAGCATGGGCTTTAGCCAACTTTTCAGCTGGACAGTTTGTGATGGGAGTTGAGGATAATGTGTCCTCAAGGTTGCTGCCGGATTTCTCTGTAAACCCAACTGTGGGCAACAGCAGTCAGGCTAGTGGCGGTGGATCTACAAGAGCCAGGAAGTTCAGCAGCAGGAGCATTGGGTTCAGTCCTGGGAACTCAAGTTTTGGCATTAGTAGGAGCATGTACAGGGGAAGAAGTGCGCCCTTAACTTGCAAGGTCACCAGCTCATTGGCTGCAGTCATGGCTCAAATGCTCTCCCACAGGGCAACCCATGTCTGGGTGATTGAGGATGAAAGTGATGATGTTTTGGTGGGGGTGGTGGGTTATGCTGATATCTTGGCAGCTGTGACCAAACAACCTGCAGCTTTTGCTGCGGCAAATCGGCCTTGTGAGGGAGGAGTGGTTAATGAAATTCAAACTTGATTTGTTTGTTTTATATTGTTATTATTTGATTTATTTGCCTCCTAGGTACTCAAGTCGTACTTTCAACTTTTCCCACCTAAAAAAAAAGGGGGTCGTACTTTCTACTGTACTTTGAGTCTGCCTGCAACTTTCTACTGGTTGCTGATGTATTAATAGATTTTGGGCGTGTCTGGTGTGGTCTTTGTAAGATTTTGATGCTCTGTATGATTGTGGTAATGACCAATGATGTTTTGAATAATGGATTTTCTTGGTGGAAAGTAGCAGGGCAGGTAAAAGAAAAGAGTAAACCTCTTTCATAAAGCACCTAAAGCCCCAAACAAATGAAATGAGCTTGAATTACTGAGAATGTATCCACTGAAGTTAGATTAATGATGCCACTGCCAATGGTTCTCCCACTGGAGTATAATAATAGCATGACCAATGGTCCAATGGAGCTTGGAGCTTAAGCACAACCATCTACACTTGGATATTGGTATTGTTTCAATCCATTTTACATAATTTACATGGCAAATAATTTAGATTCTTTCTGAACAAAAATGAAATCACTGCAAACATGTGCCAAACCCCAAAAAGCATGTAGTCCTTTTTGTTTGATGCAAAATGGTCCAAATATATCCGATCCTAAGTTTGAAAGTCACTTACCTAAGTAGGTCCAACTTGAACTAGATAGCTCTCTATAATGGGTTGTAATTGGTATATTTAGATCCTCCAATTTAGAACTCGCAGCATTAGACCAATATTCATTCAGATAGCCCATTTTCAAGAAATTAGATGCCTAGTGCCCAAGGGGGAAAAAAAAGGTGGCAATAATATGGCATCCTCAGGAAATTGTTCTGGTTACTGCAACTAGACCCACTTATATTTGTCCTCTTCCATATGTTGTGTTTGTATTTTATTAGCCAAAAGGGTCTCTCTCACTCCTTTCTCCAGTAGCAAAATGGAGGATCCAACATTAGTTTTCTCTTATGTTCTTCGGCTAGAAGTAAAGCTATAATAATAAATTTGTTTCAAGGATTGCAGTTATGAAGAGAGAATAGTGTACTGTTAATAATTTGGCGTAGCGTCCAACTAAGTCATTTCACGTGTCAAAATAGTATATGACACGTGTCGTGTTAGGAGCCGCACAGTTTTGGAATTTGTTCTTTCGTCCCAAGGCTGCGTAATTTGCATGTATGCTCAATTTGTGCGTGTGTGTTTTTTCCCCACATTTTCTGATATTTAATTCAAAAGGTGAAAAAAAAAGGTAACGCATGCGCTAATGCGCACTGCGCACATAGGGAGAAATATTGAGATAAAGAATACTGCCCACGTCCTAATCATATAACCAGAATCAACATATATTAATAAAGTTAAAAGTTAATGCATCCAAATAAAGAAAGAGTGAGAGAAGAAAGTGGAAATTAAAGCATATATAACTGAAAGAGCAAAATCGGTTGGCAATCTTCATATTGTAATATGATTTGTTTTACTCGGTTATGTTATAACATGCAACAAATATTTGATCTAATTAAATTTTTCAGTATTTATCTTTTATATGCTTTTAGGTCACGACTTGTGTGATTGTCTATCATAAATATCTGATCATATTAAGTTATAAATGGATTCAATTACGAAGGAATGGGTAAGTGACTCATACTAAAATTAGTTTTGAGTATCTATCCATATTTATTTAAGGAAATTCTTTTAAATAGATATTTTATGTGAATATCTTTTATAAAAGTTTCCTTAACTCATTTGTGCTGATTCTTATTATCTAAAGTTACTTTAATTCGTGTCATAAGCTGTCAAAAAATTTGAATAACTGATTGTTTTGTTTCAGGAAAGAAATCTGGAAATTTCTTTTTCTGTTCCAACATGAATGGGTTGACAGATCATGTTGCAACACGTGGACATAATCAACAATTAATTTCCAAATAAGTTTTCTAAGTTTGGTAAAGGATTTTAGAAGAACGAAATCAACCTAAGATGAGTAGTGCTTGCTAGACACTTTAGTAAAGGAATACATCCATATCGCAATAATCAAAAGAGAGAGTCTTTTTCTTGTATAAGTCAAATTGATGTTTGTATCCATTCAAACTTTACTAATAGTATTTATTCTCTGGGCGTAGCCCCTTGGACGTAGGTTATCGGGAGATAACTGAACCAAATAAAAATATTTTGTGTTATTTTTACTATTTCCGCACTACCACCTCACTTAATTAATTAGAAAATTAATTATATTCGGTAGTACTTGATTAACGGACCTAACAATAATGATGGGTAGCTTTCTCCTCTTCTTCCACTTCCCTCACCTCCCTATTATGTAGTCTTGTTTTCCTATTCAATAAAAAAAATATATAAGAGAATGCTAAGCACATACGCATTAATCATGACTTTCTATTATATTGAGGCCAATGACATTGGCTATTAA
This sequence comes from Trema orientale, assembly GCA_002914845.1. Classification (NCBI taxonomy): domain Eukaryota; kingdom Viridiplantae; phylum Streptophyta; class Magnoliopsida; order Rosales; family Cannabaceae; genus Trema; species Trema orientale. The sequence goes on from JXTC01000722.1 coordinate 13,276, forward strand.
CATAATCTCTTCCATTTTAATTCTTGTCTGTATATATCAGGTGTTGAAAAAACAATTTAAGTTAAACAAATTAACGATGAAAGATGGAGATGGAGATGGTTACAAATTTATAATTATTCAAATTTCTATTTATGTATATATAAAGACAGATGAAAATGTCACGCTTGATATCATTAAGGAATAAAATTACTTCCTTCGCACTTGGATAAGAGATGTCAAACACTTGTTTAGTTGTCAAAAGGTAGTGGTTTTGGCTACTTGATATATTAATTAAAGGTAAACAAGAACTTTGCGCAAGCAATGACTAGCGCCTAGCTTTTCTTTTGAAACATTTAAGTAAACTCCGTAGTGTACATATATTGACTTAGTGTATGTCTCAAAAAAGAAACGATATTTTATTATAAGAGAAGTCCTCAAAAATCGAACAACACAAATTGTACACTACTTTCTCAAACCGAGTGGTGGTGGGAGGAAAAGAAGATAATGGTGTTGGCCATTAAAATTAATGAGATCATCGTGAACGGAAATTACTATGATCACTTTCTTTATAATTAATATTCTAAATTAATTACAAGTGCTATACGATCGGTTTGGAAGTGGTAAACAAAAGAAAAAGCAATAAGAAGAAATTCCCCCATCACCTAAAGAGGGATGCCATTCCAATGCATTTATAATTTATAGGTTCTCAAGCCCCCACACCCCCCCCCCCCCCCCAAAAAAAAAAAAAAAAAAGAATGTAAGCAAAAATTGACTACTACTAACTCGAACTGTCACTTACTCAAAATCTGCTAGCTAAGATTAAGAATGCATCATCAGACAGAACATAAATTTATGCACATGTACAAAAGTTTTTCTATGTTCTTTTTATGCTGACCACAGTGGTTTGTGGACTCGCACAACATTACACGTAGAAAAGAGAAAAAGAAACAACTAGGGTCACTCTTGGTTTTAGATATATATAATATTGGACTAATTGTCACACCCATAACTTTAGTGACATGTAATTTAAATATAGTGGTCAAGAAGGCATGAGTTATTTAACGTACCAAGAGTTATTTAATGGAACCTTTGGGTACTCTAAGATTAATTAATATATATTCTAGACATGCATCTATATATTTGTGTATATATATATATATACATGTGGTACAAGAGCCACTTAATCGTAAACCATCCAACTATATTATTTGAAAGAAGAAACCCGTCAACTCAGCCAACTAGCTCCACCGTTGGAGATCAGTTGTCGCAACAGGAAGCATATATATTTCATATTCCATCGGATTAACCAGGGAAAAGGAATATAGTATATCGTGGAAAGTTTCACACTTTCACTTAATCCATTAAACTTGTAAATTATGCTGCCAGCTGTAGATATAATTTCACTTTTAACGTACGTACGGGGATTGCATTATTTTGCTTCGAAAATAAGACAGAAGTGCAGTCGACGGAGAAACATATATTTATATATATATATATTATATGTGTGTGTGTATGTGTGACCGAATTAGATAAAAATGGTATTGATTCTGTATACTATGCTTTTTCTGCTTTGTAAAAGAGCTACCATAATTTGGTTGATAATTACGATCGGTATACTATATTATACCAAAGAGAAAATGACATCTTCCACGTAAACTAATATAAAGAGATATCAAATATTCACTGATTAATTTACCGCCATATATAAGTGTGGTACTTATTTCTGTTTAATATATATTTGCATGCGTCACCTTCTTTATCATACATACATACATTATGGTCAGGATATTAAGCATAATTTATGTCTATATACTAACAACATAAGTATATATATAACAGCATAAGTATTCATCAAAACTCTTATTTGCAAAAACGGGTGGAAATATATAATAAAGCAACAACAATAAAAGATAATATAGAACATATATAATATACATATAAAGAAAAAATATATATATAAAAAATAAGAACAATAAAAAATAGAACTAGTTAAAATAGATCAAACTCTTTTGTTTGATCGATTGAATAGTTTAGAAAAGAAAAATATTTGTTGATTAGTAGATGTAAGACGGCTTTTTTTTTTTAAATTTTAAATGGGAATTTGGAACTAAATATTGCATGAGATGACAAAGTGTGTTAGCTTAAGTGGTAAGAGTACCGATTATCTGGGGTTTTGGTCCTAAGTTCGAGTTATACCGGAAATAGGCGTGAAAACCTATGATCTCTAATGGGTTGGGGTGGAGTGGGGTAGGGTGGGGATTGGGTGGTATTAAGTATTTTCTTTTAATTTGTAATAAGCTAACGTCATTAGTTAAACTCTATTTTTTTCATAAAAAAAATATAGCGTGAGATATTTTATATTCCTTAAAAAGGACGAATAAATTAAGGCCTAAAAGTAGAATAAAATTAGGGGAAGGGCGTTAGGCGAATGCCTCACTCGCCTCCTAGCCCTATAGCCGGCCGGCTACAATAAGCATAAAGTTAGTACTATATATTGATACTGATGCATAACACTATAACATGCATAAGTATTCATCAAAAATCTTATTTGCAATTCCCTTAAAAAAAATCTTATTTGCAAAGACGGGTGGAATAATCGCTGGACCTCATTCCTTATTCTACTATAATTGAGCATGCTCATCACCACAGTTTATTCATATACATAGATGTGACAAGATAAAACCCTGGTGAAAGCAACTTTACAGTTTCATGCACTAAGCACAGGAAAAAAAAAACTTATATTATGTCACTCTTTTGAGAATCCACGGCATAGAATCATATACACCCACCAACCCATTTCTTCAATAATAGTAACAAAAGTAGAAAAAATCAAACGCTTTATTATAAGATAAAGGACAAAATTGCCTTTGCCTTTGCCTTTGTTGTCTATCCGTGCACATAATGATATAAATACCCAACTTCATATACCAATAGTACAACAAATTACATTCTTGCTATAGTGCTCAAACAAACAAAGAAAAACTAAGTATACCCTCTTGCACATATAGGATTTATTAACTTCTTCTTCATTTTTCGGTTCATAATTTTGATTATCGGAACCAAAAATGATAGGGTGGCAAGATGTGTATAAGGTGGTGGAAGCCATGGTTCCACTATACGTGGCCTTAATACTAGGCTACGGCTCCGTAAAATGGTGGAAGATTTTCACTCCGGAGCAATGTGGTGCTATAAACCGGTTCGTTTGTTTCTTCACTCTCCCACTCTTCACGTTCGAGTTCACAGCCCACGTGGACCCCTTTGAGTGGAACTATCGGTTTATAGGTGCCGATGCTATTTCGAAGGTGATTATAGTGGCTGTGTTGGCCTTTTGGGCCAAGTGTAGTAGCAAAGGGAGCTATTGTTGGTCCATAACGAGCTTCTCTCTGTGTACTTTGACCAATTCTCTTGTCGTTGGAGTGCCTCTAATGAAAGCCATGTATGGTCCTATGGCTGTTGATCTTGTCGTTCAGTCGTCGGTCGTACAAGCCATCATTTGGCTCACGATCCTTTTGTTTGTCTTGGAGTTTCGTCGTACGGGGTTGGATGTTTCGTCAAACGACGAGAAAAATGTTGTCGTTGGAGATTTGAATCAGCAAGGGAGGAAGGATTTGGAGTTGGAAGGAAGCGCGGACGACGTTGCGGATAATAGTAGTAGACAGTCGTCGTTTTGGTCGTTGATGAAGGTGGTGTGGATGAAATTGGCCCTGAATCCCAATTCGTATGCTGTTTATATTGGCCTCTTTTGGGCTCTCATCGCCAACAGGTATGGAATTAAATATACCATATTCTTATCACTAAATATATTTTTTTTTTGAGAGAGACTTGTTAAATAGTAACAATAATGATCCAATATTGTTGTTGGTCCACTTCTTTTGGCAGTTTTAGATAGAAATTTCTATAATCTATGTAACATGGTGTATTAGAGTCCACTCATAAAAAATTATATATATATATAAAAAAGTGTATTAGAGTGGCACTTGGATATATAAACGTAGTCAAAATTAATATTCGCTGAATTGTTTATATTATAAAGCAGTTTACATGTAATAAAGGAATTTGTTAAAATATAAAATTCAATATTGGATCATGTTCTAAAGTGTACAGTCGGAGTTTCTGAACAAATAGACTAACATGTAATTTTTCTTTTCTCTTGGAAATTAATGTTTGTAGGTGGCATATCGAGATGCCAAGCATTCTTGAGGAGTCTATTTTGATCATGTCAAAAGCTGGGACAGGGACTGCCATGTTTAGCATGGGTGAGACTATTGTTCACAACTCATATTTTATAGTTTAATTCACAAAAATTATTTAAAAAAAAAAAACCTATTTAGCTAAATATATAATATTCGCCAAATCATATTTATCATATGTAGTTTATTTTCATAGTCTATTATGGTATAGGGCACCGTGTTCGTATATACATAAATATTAATTATTGTGAATTTGCAGGGATCTTCATGGCGTTGCAAGAAAAGATGATTGGATGCGGGGCCCGCCTAACGGTGTTTGGGATGGTATTAAGGTTTATCGCCGGACCAGCAGCTATGGCTATTGGAGCTATTGCCGCTGGTTTGCATGGTGATGTTCTTCGCGTGGCTATCGTTCAGGTAGTCAACCGTGTGTGTGTGTGTGTTTTTTTTTTTTTTTTTTTTTTAAATTGTATATGAGATTCAAACTTACATGAGCATAAGATGATATGAATTTAGTAACTTTTTGATATTTAGCTGCTAATATATATTAACCATGTTATAACTAACTCTGTTACTTGATTAATACAGTTAATTAACAATAAGTGTGCAATAAAAGATAAATGATTTTAACTTGCTAAGGAAATTTAGATATTGGTATACAATTTTTCACCGACTTTTAATATTTAGCTCTAATAATGTCCGTTAAAAAGAGAGCTCCCTATTTGGGTGGGCTGCTAAATTTGTTAATGCCTCTGTCATAATCTGACTAGCTCTCAACTATGAGGCCCTTTTCTTTTTATAATTAATTCAGTTTCACGTTCATTGTTGTTCAACACTTATTTTTGGTGTCTCAAAAGCGCCAAAGGAAACTTTATTCTCGCTTTGACTTGTTCCATGCATTGTCTCATTATATACAATATTATAAAATTAGTTAGAACACTTAGTACAACATGATTACTTAATTATTATTATTAGTTCTCTTCCACATTACATTAAATATTGATATATGTATATATACTATTGTATTGCAGTCGGCATTACCACAATCGATTACATCTTTCATATTTGCCAAAGAGTACGGATTGCATGCAGAAGTGCTTAGCACAGCGTAAGTTGGCTTCAAGTTCAACTCAAGAATTCAGCTACACACAAAACAACCAAAAATAAATAAATTAATTAATAAATATTTAATTTATTAAAATAAAATTGAACATTATTGATTTATATAATGAATATAGTATATATTTAATACTAACTTTATATTGATTTTTTTGTTGTTTGCTTCTTAATCGCAGGGTTATCTTTGGCACGATGGTGTCCCTTCCGGTGCTAATCGCTTATTATGTCCTTTTAGATTTAATACATAATTGGCCTTTTTTTTAACATTTGGAATTAGCTAGAGAGGTTAAAAAAAAAAAAAAAAAAAGAAAGATATATGTTTCTTCTTCTTTTTTCCTTTTTCTTTTTAACTTTTGGAACTGAAATTGTACCAGTATTGCAATAGTTGGCCAATGCCCACTTGCTATCTTTAACGCTAATTATCATCCTAATTAATCTGAAAGAGGCTTAGGCTTCGATATTAAGTATTCCATCAGTACTCATATTACATTTCCATTTGCTGCCATGTCTTTCTGATAAAAACGAAATTATTCGTACATACTGAAACTCAAATAATACGCTTCTTAAAAATTGGAATTCACTTCTGAAAAAAAAAATGGAATTCGAATAAAATTTCATGGAATCTGTCTATTCCTTTTTCTTTCTTTGCTTTGATTCAAATGTTTTTGGATTGGTTTTGCACCTGCTATATTCGTTAATTTGGTATCTTTTGAGGGACACTTTATGGTCCTAGAACACACACTAATCGAGTGTGGATCCACAAATAAGTTATTATACAATGGATATCACATTCTAACACCTTAGAATTATGTATTTTTTTCTCCTCATGAAATTTGGTCACTCATCTCATTTTAAGCGATCTTGTTATAAATCATGAATCAAAATTTACACACAAGAAATGTTGAGATTTTGTGTAATTTATTTTTCCGATTACTTCCTTTCTTAATTGATTGTCTAAATAAATATGTGACTGTATAGCCATAAATCTCATAGATTTTTTGGGTAGATTATAGGGTTTCTATCCCTGTATATAGATTGTAAATTCGTAGATAAAATCAATATAACAAAAAAATACTCTGAATACTTTGTTTATGGTACCAGAGCCATAGTCTATTTTATCAGACCCAAGAAATCAAATCCAAACCAAAACTAGAAAACCCACAAACACACAAAACTCAAATCCCATATTTAGTATCACCTTAGTCGTCTGTGTGCCTACAAAACGCAACCAGCAGATCACTGCACCTCTGCACCATCGCGCCTCCGCCCATTGTTGTCGAAGCCAAAGCCTGCACCATCGTGCTTTCGCCCGTTCTCACACCATCAAACCCATCGAACGTGCTGCAGGCGCTGTTAATACAGCAACCATTGACCAAATGCTTTTTATTTGCCATTCACAGTATAATCCTACTTCCTAATCTCATTGGGGAATTTAGATAAATACGGGAGAAGAATGACCCTTTTTAAAAAATACGGATAATACTGAAAAACTTTAAAAATACGACAACACGGACTAAATACTTGAAAAATACGGCTTAGCTTTACAAAAATACGGCAGGGCGCATGTCAGACCCGTCAGTCCTTTTTTTTTTTTTTTTTAATTCTATTGTATATATGAAAGGAGACATGGGCTATTAGTGCCTGTCCAAGCACGCACCTTCAGCAAATGTGCTGACTCTTTTTTCTTTAAAAAAATAAACCTTTTTTAAGCTCTCCTTTTTTGTCCTCAATTTACCCTTTTTTTTCCCTCCTAAGTTAATTTTGTATTTCAGTTGTGTTATTATTTTTTTAACTTTAGCTTAAAATTTTTTAAATGAACTAACAAAACAAAAATAATTTTAATAGTTTTTTTATTCTTTTTAATAAAATTAATTAGTAAGTGTAATATTTCTTTCATAATAACAACACTAACTTCCTTTTGTATTTCTTAGATACTATTAGTAAATTGTAAGATTACTTATAAAATTTTTTTTTTTTTTTAAAAAAAGAAAAACAACACTAACTCCATTTTGTATTTCCTAGATACTATTAGTAAGTTGTAACAATACTTATGATAACAAATTTTTTTCTCTATTTTTAAATAAATAATGCCCAAATATCACCTTCGAAATCACAAATACCGTGGGTAACTTGCTACGATACTATAGGTATCATTATACTGTAAGTATCTATGTAAGATACCTATAGTAATATTTTTGTTTAAATGCCTATTTAAGCCTTAGTGATAGTCTCTCTTTGAATACCACAAGTAACCAAGTAGATGCCATAAGTAATCAAGTAAGATACTTATGGTAACAGTTCAACTTTCCTTTTAATTTACTTGCTTACTACCAAGATACTTATGATAAACTTTTTTTTTTTTTTCAATAAAGGTTTATACAAGTCTTAATTACCATCTTTCTTTGGATATCATAAGTAACCTGATAGGATACCTATGATAACTACATAACTCACATTCTAATTTACCTGCAAGATACTTATGTTAACTATTTTTTATTCCAATTTACCAAAATGATACAAATATCCATACTCACCTCTTATTCGGATACCATAAGTAATCTCGTATAATATCTATGGTAACTGACCAACTTGAATAATTTTCAATTGTTATAAGTAACTAAGTAGGAGACCGTATCCAAGTGAGATACCGTAGGTAAATAGTCAAAGTCAATCATAAAAAAGGGTATCCCACCAAAAAGTTAGATATGTTGAATAGATACTTAGAGTCTCTCATTATTGCAAGTAACATCGTAAGATACTTACTACAAGATTCTATTTTTAATTTTTAACTTTAAATACTCTTGCTAATTTCCCAAGTACCATTAGTAAATTGGTAGGATACCAAGAGTAAACTAGTTCTTTTTTTCAAAAAAAAAAGAAGAAAAAAACTCTGAAGCAAACCATTCATACAAGTTTTTTTCTTTCAAATTTTATTCTAAAAAGTATTACTTTTTTTCCATAGTATTTAGGGGTTACTTTTTTTTGAGTGTTAAAAAAGTTGACACTTTAGTCAAAATCAAATAGAAAATTATGGGAATTTATCAAATAAAAAAAGAATACAATGATTAAAAAAACAAAATAAGTGGTGTCAGTGGCTCAGGGGTCGGCGCTAACCCTCTCTCTCTCTTTTTTTTTTTTCCACTTGTTCCCTCTCCCTTTACTTAATGGTGATGTTTCTCAGTCGCATGAAAAAAAAAAAAGAAAGAAGTTAACAGTCGGCGACACAACATAGAAAACGAAAAGACAAAGAAAAGCGTAAAAAACTTCTACACACCGTACAAAAATAAATCCAACACCGTATTAAACAAACTTTTTATTCAAAAGTCGTACTCCAGCTAATTTCCCCAATCTCATTCGTTTATTCACATATATATTGGGCCTTTCTTTCTTTTTTGTCTTTTTTATCAGGTCTTGTTTTCTCTTTGGGCTTATATATAGTATTAGTTAGTTTTTTGGGCCTATATTTAATAACTTCAGTTTTTTTTTTTGTTTGGGGATTGAATATAAATACCCCAATTTTTGTGGATATATATAATTTTTTAAAAAAAGGAAAGGTTGTAAAAAAAAAAAATAGGGAGAGAGCTTCCCACGCCTAATACCATAGCCAATCGCCTTTCTGGTTCGAATATCCTTAAATACACAAAAATCAAGCTAAGCTTTGTGTTATTTGGGAAACAGACAAAATATTATAATTTAAAGACAAAACAACCAAAACAAAATCTAAATTTAAAGTGTCAGTAAGGTGTACAAATCATTCCCCAATAACTGGGATTGAGGTGCCATTGGCAGTAGAAACGAATTTTTGTGTAGAGTGGTTAAGAGACGAGACCTATCTAGAATCAAATGTCATATGATCTGTAGCGCCAGAATCAGTTATCCATATACTATCAAAAACAGGTGCAGATATATTGAAGGTCTTACCACTATTTTCTATAGATATTACCAATGCCGAGGCTTTTCATTATCTTCAGGCTTTGTTTTAACCATAGCTGAGGTGGTGGTTCTCTTTGGATCTCTTTTTGCACAACTAGGATCCCACCATTCTGGATATCCCATTATCTCAAAACAACGACTTTTGGTATGACCAGTCCGATTACATTGGGTGAATTTGTATTTGAACTTGTCGATACCAGTAGTCGTTTTACCATGGTTAGACCGTAAACCGTCTTATTGATTTTAGTTAGACCGATTAGGGCCACCATGGCTAAGGCTTTAGGTATTTCAGACACATTGTTCAGGGCAGTACGATGAATAGCTTCTCGTCGAATCAATGAGTAACATTCTTCCAAGTTTGGGACTGGGTCACTTCATAAAATCTCTCGTCAAATTTGATCAAAAATGTCATCCAAGCCAGCAAGGAAGATGTGAACCCGTAATCGTTCAATGGAGCTGCGGTATGTTTTGACATCATCAGGATCCTTCATCACCACCTTTTCTCGATGGTCCAATTCTTGGAAGATCTCAGTAAGTTCCCCGTAATATGTGAGAGAGTGTTCCCTTGTTGTTTTGCAGAGAAAGCCTTCTGGTTTAATATGAAAACTTGTAGTTCATTGTTTTCATCATAGAATGCTTTTGAAAAAAGTATCCCAAATTTCACGAGTAGTAGGTACACGAAGATAGCGCTTCATAATTTCTGGAGTCATAGACATTAGTAACAATCGTTTCACTTTTTGGTTTTCAGCATACCATTTTTCATAACCGGCATCAGATTCTGCAGGTGGCTTATTCTTGCCACGGATATAAGAGATTTTGTCCCTTTTAGCGATTTGCATTTCTATCAATTGAGACTATATATCATAATTGGTTTCTGTCAGGGTGATCCCAGTATTAAAAACTTCCTCTCACTGAATGATCACGGGTATGGATTTGCTTCCAGATTATTCATCTTTTTTACTCATTTTGAAATTTTTTTTTTAACAATCTCCTTTTTTTATTTTTCTTAAAAATATGCAAAGACAACCCTTTCGTTACCCGTAACTGAAAAAGGAAATAAATTAGAGCCAAAAAAGTTTTGAGAAATCAAACAACCAGCTTTTAGAATATGTTTCAACATATGACATCAACAAGCAGATTTTCCATTAACCATTTTTAAAAAAAAATCATTTTATTCCCATGTTGTAATATGCCTCATTTTACCACAAAGTCAGAACTTTTCATATACGGAGTTTCAACAGAATTCGGAAGCACGTAGGACAGTCCATCAAACGACGTATCCAGACATACCCCAATAGAATGGAATTACAGAATGCAAAAATAGACATTTATTGGAGATAGTTCGAGCTTTATTGATAGATGCTTGTATGCCGCTATCCTACTAGGGAGAAGCACTTACTTCTGCAGCATATTTAATCAATAGAGTAACTTCTAGCTCTATTAACTTCCAGACACCTTTCCAAGCTCTTACAAAAACAATTGTTGCCCCAGAAGTACCTAATCTACCCACTCATATCTTCGGATGCGTCGTTTTTGTCCACTTTCATAAACATCAACGACACAAGTTAACTCCTCGAGTAGTGAGGTATGTCTCTGTTGGATATGCCACTCATCAAAAGGGGTACCGATGCTATCATCCTCCCATAAAACGAATGTTTATCACAATGGATATGGTCTTCCATGAAGACATAATGTATTTTTCTGAGCCTAAATCTCAGGGAGAGAACTAGAGAGAAATTCAGACTCTAGATTATGACTTTGAGTATGATTATCCTACTAAATTGGCCAAAGATGGTAACCAGAATGTGAGCAATGTGGATATAAGTGGTATAATATCAGATTGTAATGTTGAAGATTCACAAACTGGACCAGTAAACCATAAAATAGTGTCACATTGGATCAAAGTAGTGATAAAAGCCCAACAACAGAAGAAGTAATTTTACTTCCAGATCTATCTGTACCTGATCTTCTTATTCCACAAGCAGTGGATGAAGAACTGCATTCTGCTGACATACCATACCAATCACTTTCTAAAGGTGTTCTTGATCCACACAGAAGACAGTTGCCACAACGTCATACTCGAGGTATCCCTAAGCCCACATATGAACCTGAACTTTCCAGCAAAGTCAAATACCCTATGAGTCATTATGTGTCTAACCATCATTTGTAGAATCAAATATGTCATTTGTAAATCAATTGTCTAGTGTATCTATTCCTAATAGTGTGCAGAAAGCCTTAGCTAACTATAAGTGAAAAGCAGCTATGGATGAGGAAATGAAATCCCTACAGAAGAATAAAACTTGAGAACTTATTAATCCTCTTCCAGGAAAGAAAATAGTTGAATGTCGATAGATTTATATCGTGAAATATAAAGTTGATGGCTCAATTGAACACTTTAAAGCAAGATTGATAATAAAAGGATATAATCAAACCTATGAGATTGATTATACTGAGACATTTGTACCAGTAGCTAAAATTAACACAGTTCGTGTGCTCTTGTCTTTAGATGTAAACTTAGATTGGCCCTTGCAATAATTTGATGTTAAAAATGCTTTTCTACATGGAGAGTTATCTGAAGAGGTTTAGATGGATCTTCTACCTTGATACGTGATACCTGCAAAGCATAATAAAAAAGTGTGTAGATTAAAGAAGTCTTCGTATAGGTTAAAGCAATCACCGAGAGTATGGTTCGGAAGGTTCACAAAGTCAATGATAGCATTTGACTACTATCAAAGCAACTCAGACGATACTTTATTCCTCAAGAAACAACAGAATAAAATTACTATACTTATTGTATATGTGGATGATATGGTGGTCACAGGAGCCGACCCAGAAAAAAGAAAAGCGCTACAGAGTTACTTATCTAACGAATTTGAAATAAATGATCTAGGTCCTCTGAAATATTTCCTTGGGAATGAAGTATCCCGATCCAATAAAAGAATATTTTTGTCCCAATAGAAATATACCCTCAATCTTTTATAAGAAACTAGTATGTCAGTATGTCAACTAATTGATACACCAGTGGAAGAAGGTCTAAAGTTATGCTTTGACTCCTACCAAGTGCCAACTGATAAAGGGAGATACCAATGACTTGTAGGAAGATTGATGTATTTAGCACATACAAGACCTGATCTAGCTTATGCATTAAGTATTGTTAGTCAATTTATGCACAATCTTAGAGAGCAACATATGAATACAGTCATGCGCATTTTGAGATACTTAAAATCTGCCCCCTGCAAAGGGAATCCTATTCGCAAAGAACTCAGATTTTCAAAGTATAGACGCATATACTGATGCTGACTGGGCTGGAGCTATAGATGATAGACGATCTACTTCTGGATACTTCACCTTTGTAGGTAGCAATTTGGTAACATGGAGAAGCAAGAAACAGAATGTTGTGGCTTGTTTAAGTGCAGAAGCTGAATTCATGGATATGGTACTTAGAATTTGTGAAGCATTATGGCTAAGATTACTCTTACAAGATTTGGGCTTTCTTTCCAAACAACTAATCCGGTTGTTTAATGACAATAAGGCAGCATGTGACATTGCTCATAATCCAGTACAACATGATCGTACAAAGCATGTTGAGGTGGATAGATTTTTAATTAAGGAAACGTTGGATGAAAAAATTATGGAATTACCCAAGATCAGATCAGAAGATCAGTTAGCCGATATCCTTACCAAGGCAGTTCCCTATCGAACGTTCTCAAAGTTTTTAGACAAGTTGGACATGTGTAATATTTATGTACCAACTTGAGGGAGAATGTTGAGATTTTGTGTAATTTATTTTTCCGATTATTTCTTTTCTTAATTAATTGTCTAAGTAACTGTGTGATTGTATAGCCATCAATCTCATATATTTTTTGGGTAGATTATAGAGTTTCTATCCCTATATATAAATTGTAAATTCGTAGACAAAATCAATATAACAAAAAATACTCTGAATACTTTGTTTAAGAAATGTATGATTCAAGGTGGATAAATTGAAAATTCGCATTATGCTAAATAAATATATAGTTTAGTTTAACGGAGTGTGATCTTTAAAAGTTTCAGACCAAACTAATATAAGAATATAGTTTATTTAGAATAATCTATAACATTTTAAAAAGAATAATAACAAAATTAATTTATGAGTACGTTTTCAAGAAATGCTCAATATATCTTCTCAGTTCTCATAAATAACAAAAATATCCTTTTAGATTAAAAAAAAACTATAAATTTCACCATTTTATCTAATTGGGTCTAGATTGATATAAAAAAGACAAAATTATCCTCTTTTGAACTTGTAACTAGACACATATAACTGAAAAAATAACAAGTAATAATAATGATAGAAGACAAAAATGAGTACGAATAAGAAGATCAAGTGAATTAAAAATCTTATATAATTTTCTTTCGATTTTTTTTTTTCAATTTTTAGCTAATTAATTATGTTTAGGTAAAGGTGTCTTAATAATTTAAAAAATAAGTCTTAGTTAATTTGGACTAGATTAGACAAGAGGTGAAATTTGTATTCACTTATTAATTTGAGGAGATATTTTTGTTATTTATGAAAAACTAAAGAGATATATTGTGCATTTCATCAAAATTTGAGAAATATTTTTGTATTATCCATTTTAAAATTCAAGAACTTAAATGAGATTTGAGTTATTTTTTATTTTGTTTAGTTTTCATTCTTTAACAAGAAAATGGTGCATGATAGAAAAAGAATTAAAAACAACGATATGATGTTTTTTGAGGAAATTTGATTTTGGGTAGTTCTATTACTAAGCTTTTTTTTTCCTTTCCCCATCCCTTTTTAATTAATTAATTATTTATAAAAATATCCTCCTATGAATTAACATGAACATTCCTGTATAGTATTAAATAATTAAACTTTATCTCTTGGCATTCTTAGCATACCCCTCAATTATGTATTGTAGTCGTATGATACTTTGCTCAAAATTTTTTTTAAACAAAAATCAAGATGTTATGTTTTTCTTTTAAAGTTTTTTTTTTTTGGCAAACCAATAGTTAACGTTTTATTTATATTTATATTTTTCTTTGGGGGAGGTGGGGTGGGAACCAACTGTCTTAGAACTCTTTCTTGTAAGTTTTTTTTTTTTCGGTCTAGGAATTCACCAACTGTATTTTTTTTTTTTCACGAGAGAACCACTGTTCAGGAACTTTTTATTTTTGGATTTAGGAACCAACAAGTTGTGTAGTTGTAAGATAAAAAAAAATCATTAGTTTTCTCAATTTATACTGCTGTTGTTATTTTCAAAAGGAGAAAAAAAAAATCTAAAAACTAATTTATCGTAAAGTATTGGGGGGTAGAAAAAGAAATATTTGGAGAAATATTTAATAAGATGTATTTTTGTACATAAAATAAATTTATAAGATGTGTGAAAAGAAATTTTAAAATATTAGAGGGGTGCATTTAGAAGAGGGGTGGGGAGAGGAAAAAAAAAGGAGAAATTTAGGTGGATGACCAAAATTTTAAATTTGATTAAGTAGATGTTCACTTTTAAAATTTTATAGCTAAATGTCCAGGTAGATATATTTTTACATTTGGTAGATACACATATCTACTAATTTTAGTTATTGTTCTGAAATGTACTGGGTATATAATTTTTTATACTTAGTATATAAAATTTTACACTTGGTATATATGCATATATACCGAACATTTTGCTATAACTTTTGACAAAGGGATATTTACTGAAATTAGGCCCAAAATTTGGTCATATTTCTATAAGTCCCAAAAAAAAGGATAGTAATAGACCCGCCCTTTGATTTTTTATGGTAATTTTTCAAAAAAAAATTGAAAAATCCCATAATTTACAATTGTTATGAAAAATCATAGATTTAATTATAAAAATACCACTTTTGAAAATATTTAGAAAAATATCTGAGATACTTAATGTAGCTAGTCGAGTTATCTAAAGTAAACTGATCAGTTATTTTAAGTAAGTGGATTAGTTACCACAAGTAAACTAACTAGTTACCTCGAGTACCATTTGACAAATACTAATTTTAAAGAAAAAAAATGATACTTTTCTAAATATGTTTTGAAAGTGTTAGTTTTCTAATAAAACTTTTAGGAAGTGATATGTTACTAAATTAATCTAGAACTTTTCAAAAAAATCGGTCCATCCGGACGTTTTCAATTTTTGGCACTTTGGCTTGAAATTTTGTAAGAATCCCATGTTTGTTTCTTCTCCCAAACTTGTCGTTGTTTCTTGTTGTCTATCGTCATTTCCCTCACAGATAAATACCTTGCTTTTTAACGAAAGAACATGTCGTTTAGTTATGCTGCAATTATTCTAAGAACAACGACATGTCGCATCTTTTTAAGGAAACAACTTGTAATAAGTTAACAACGACACGTCGTATCTGTCTCATTAAACCAATACGTGGCAATTATACAAGCGATACCCATCTTTCTTGTCGTTTTATATGTTGTTGTTCAGTTCAATGTCGTTTGTGTAAAAAACGAGATGTCGTATGAAAAATGGTGGCGAAAGTCCAGTGGCTCTCCTCCTGGCAAAGGTGCTGGAGAGAAACATTGTCACGGTTCATGATACCCAAATTAATGATACTCTAACCAGAATTTCTAATACCCTTCTTCACTATAGATTGCTTTGCTTTAACCCCTTTTATTGTTTTTTTTTTTTTTTTTTTTTTTGTCTTTACTTCGACTAATTCATACATAGGAACATCTGATGATCTAATTATGAAACTAATTGAGGTTGTCTCAACTACTCTTTTGGCATTTGGGTCAATGATTATCCATTATTTTTAGGGAACCCAGTTTTTGTTTTGTTTACTTGGGTTTCTGCTAATGGTTTTAAATTCATTTTGGGCTCTCCACTTTGTTTTTATTTGTGGCTTCTAGAAAATGGGCTTTGTTCATTTTAATAGTTAAGACTTATTGGATTTTAATTTTAATTTTCTAGGGATAACTGAGGCCGGGGATTACTGATTACAGAGTACAGACCAAGGTTTTCCATTGTCCCTATTTTTTTTTTTTCCTTTTTAATCTTTGTGGTATTCATGGTTTCTATATAACCATCAGAAAATTGCTAAGATATTAAATTGTGTAACATTATTTAACATTTCCTGATTGTTTATATTATCATATGAATTATAAACAAGGATCTTGATGATTGTTTTAGCTTTCAGTTGACTTACTGTTCGTTATTATTTATTATTTTACTGGAAATTGTCACATTAAGTTCTCATTCTAGTTCTACCCTGCTTTTAATACTTGCTACTTTGCTGTGGACATAATGTTAATTAGATTACATTGAACAAAATATTTTCTAACTATTGTTGTTTAGTGACTAATTAATTAAATCTTGAGATAAAGATGTTAAATTGTTAATTGCTCACATGGGTTACATATTTCTTCTGCCATCATCCTTGAATGGTATTTTACCACTGCCCACTGCTTCGACTTCTCCAACTCGGCTTATATAAGTTGCTTTTGCTGGAGGTACAGTTTCTTCAACCATAATTCTCTAGTGCAGCTTACATGTAAAACTTCTAAGGTTTTGTTTGTTCTTTCTCAATAAAGCTACTTAAAGTTGGATTAAGAATACTTTGAAGCTTGTAATTATGGCAGTGGAGAATGGCTTGGATGGCAATACAAAAAGGGGTGAGGAATCAGCCAAGAAGAGCTCCAATGCAAACGGGTTTCTTCAGGTCAATGAGGAAGAGATCGAAGAAGATAAGAAAACCAAAACTGTTGGGTTTCATAAGCTGTTCTCATTTGCTGATTCCATAGATGTTTTGTTGATGATACTAGGTACTATTGGTGCCATAGCAAATGGGTTATGCATGCCCATTATGACTATACTGTTTGGGCAATTGACGGATGCTTTTGGAAATAACCAATACAACAAACACATCGTTCATGTCGTTTCCAAGGTAAAAGATTAATCCATATGCTTCATAAGTTTAATTGGTTTAATCACCATGCACTGAAAAGTTGTAAAATTTTTTACTTGATTTAATCACCATTCAAATTTGATACATCATATCCACTAATCTTATTCACCACATCTTTTCTTGCTAACTAGACTCACTAACATTAACATAGCAAAGCTTGTTGCTCCCTTGTTTAATTCTTTTCTGTTATTCACAATATCTTTCTTGTGATATGTAGAAGTTTATTGATTAGTTTTCCTAAAAAATATCAGGTCTCTCTAAAATTTGTTTACTTGGCAATGGGGGCTGCTGTTGCGGCATTCCTCCGTAAGTACTTATCATGCTTAGGATCCTTACAAGCCTTTTTTTTATGCTTGAAGAAGCTGCTTGAATTATCTGTTTATAAAAGTCGAATTGACTCATTTTTGCTGTTGTTCAGAGGTGGCTTGCTGGATGGCCACAGGGGAGAGACAGGCTGCAAGAATAAGGAGTTTATACCTG
This sequence comes from Trema orientale, assembly GCA_002914845.1. Lineage (NCBI taxonomy): Eukaryota > Viridiplantae > Streptophyta > Magnoliopsida > Rosales > Cannabaceae > Trema > Trema orientale. The sequence goes on from JXTC01000722.1 coordinate 30,909, forward strand.
GAAACTATATTGAGACAGGATGTAGCTTTCTTTGATAAGGAAACGAACACCGGCGAAATTGTTGGGAGAATGTCTGGTGACACTGTTTTGACCCAAGATGCAATGGGTGAGAAGGTAAAAAAAAAAAAAACACACCTAAGTACAACAACATTGTGCACAGAAATTTTTGGCAACTAAATAGATTGTATTGCAGGTTGGGAAGTTTCTTCAGCTTGTATCGACATTTTTAGGGGGCATTGTGATTGCATTTATCAGAGGGTGGCTTCTAACTCTTGTCTTGGCATCCTCTATTCCGCTTCTTGTTGCAGCTGGAGCTGTTATGTCAGTTGTCATCTCTAAAATGGCATCCCATGGACAAACTGCTTATGCAAAAGCAGCAAACGTAGTTGACCAGACAATTAGCTCAATTAGAACTGTAAGCAAACATTGGAATTTCTCTCCTCAACTGACTGCCATATTATGCTGTTCTCGGCAAAAGATAATGATTTTAATTTTTTTTCCTTCTTGTTTTTCTTTATCTAGGTTGCATCATTCACCGGAGAGAAGCAAGTCATATCCAACTACTCAAAATGTCTTGAGAATTCTTACAGATCAGGTGTTCATGAAGGCTGGGCTGCTGGGTTAGGCCTTGGCATGGTAATGCTAGTCATGTTCTGCAGTTATGCTTTGGCTGTATGGTATGGTGCAAAGTTGATACTGGAAAAGGGCTACACTGGTGGTGCAGTGGTGAATGTCATTATTGCTGTATTGACTGGTTCCATGTGAGTTTCATTTCATGTAAGCTATAAAATCAGAATTCTACTTCTAAGATTTATTGTCTATTCCTTGGTTATATGATCATGCAAATACTTCAGGTCTTTAGGCCAGGCTTCTCCTTGCATTAGTGCATTTGCTGCTGGTCAAGCTGCAGCGTTTAAGATATTTGAAACAATTGAGAGAAAATCGGAGATAAATGCCAAAATGAATGGAATAATATTGGATGACATTTGCGGAGATATAGAGCTACGAGAAGTCTACTTCAGATATCCAACCAGACTGAGTGAGCTAATATTGGATGGATTCAATCTCAAAGTTCCCTGTGGAACAACTGCAGCTTTGGTTGGTCAAAGTGGGAGTGGAAAATCAACAGTCATTAGTCTAATAGAGAGATTCTATGATCCACAAGCCGGTGAGGTTCTTATAGATGGAATTAATCTCAAAGATTTTCAGCAGAAATGGATTAGAGAGAAGATTGGTCTTGTAAGCCAAGAACCTGTTTTGTTCTCATGCAGCATTGTTGATAACATATTGTATGGAAAGGAGAATGCTTCTATGGAAGAGATAAGAGCTGTGGTTGAACTTGCCAATGCTGCTACTTTTATAGATAAATTGCCACAGGTTCTGAGTTTCCAGTGATATTTTATTTTTCTCCCGATTATGTTCTGTTCATACGGTAACAAGAAAGTAAATGTCAACCATATTATTGATACCGAATGCAGGGATTGGACACCTTGGTTGGTGAGCATGGAACTCAACTGTCTGGAGGACAGAAGCAAAGGATATCCATAGCTAGAGCACTTCTTAAATGTCCACGGATACTACTTTTGGATGAATCCACAAGTGCCCTCGATGCAGAATCCGAGAAGATAGTACACGAGGCGTTGGACCGGATAATGCTGAACCGAACTACTGTAATTGTTGCCCACCGTTTGAGCACAGTGAAGAATGCTGACCAGATTGCCGTCATTCACAAAGGAAAGATTGTTGAAAAAGGTTTATAACAACTACAGCTCAAGCATATACTTTTTGTTATCCAAACATGCACAATCATTATTATGGATGCATTTAACTAGTTAAAAGTTTTTCCAAAGCCATAATTTGTTGTCTTGTTTAGTGAACTTTTATTATACACAAACTTTTGAACTTCTGCTAGTATATTTTTGGCAGCACATAAGTTTTAAGTCTTAAAACTTTGAGAACCCAATTAACCAAGTGATATATAAGTCTCAAGATAAAATTTGTTTACCAACCAGGTTTGCACTCGGAACTAATCATGGATCCTGATGGAGCATATTCTCAGCTCATACGATTGCAAAAAGTAAATTCAATGTGTGAGAGTAAATCAATTGCTAGCAGCGGATCTTCTAGAAAATTAACCAAAAAGATGTCATTGGAACGATCATTGAGCAGGGGTTCATCTGGAGCAGGAAACAGCAGCAGTCGCCACTCTTTTATGATGTCATTTGGTTTGCCTACAGGACTTGATGCATTGGACATCTCAATGCCAGAACCAGATCTACAACTTCAACTAGCAACAGACCAACCTCTAAAAGTTCCAATTCACCGCCTTGCTCTCCTTAACAAGCCAGAGATTCCAGTGATTCTGATGGGAACTCTAGCTGCAATGGCCAATGGATTGATACTTCCAATCCTTGGTTTAGTTATATCTAGTTCTATTAAGACTTTGTATGAACCACCTGAAGAACTCTCAAAGCACTCTAAGTTTTGGGCATTGATGTATGCAATCCTCGGCCTTGCATCGCTACTGGTGATTCCAGCACGTTCATACTTTTTTGCTGTGGCGGGGTGCAAGTTAATTGAGCGTATCAGATTGATGTGTTTCAGGAAGGTGGTTAACATGGAGATCGGTTGGTTTGATGAGGCCGAGAACTCAAGTGGCGCGATTGGTGCAAGGCTATCGGCAAATGCCGCATCAGTGCGGGCCTTAGTTGGCGATACGCTTGCTCAAGTTGTTGAAAACATTGCATCTGCAGTAGCTGGATTGCTCATTGCTTTCCTTGCATGTTGGCAGCTAGCTTTTATCATCCTTGTGTTGTTTCCACTTATTGGAGTGACTGGATATTTTCAACTGAAATTCATGAAAGGATTCAGCTCTGATGCAAAGGTTTGTTCTAGACCTTTATTTATTATTATTATTTTTTTACCATGAATATTATTTTAATGCATAGTATGAGATTCAAATGGGATAAACTTTGTTCAACATCAAGAAAAATTGAGTTACTTAACTACCCTTTTGTAGAACTTAAAAGAACTAAGATTTTTAATCTAACTAATTTCTCCAAGTGAAATTTTAACTGGTTTCAGAATATGTATGAGGAAGCAAGTCAGATAGCCAAAGATGCAATTGGGAGTATAAGAACAGTTGCTTCTTTTTGTGCCCAAGAGAAAGTTATGGAACTGTACAAGAAGAAATGTGAAGGTCCTGTGAAAACTGGGATAAAGCAAGGGTTGATCAGTGGTATAGGATTTGGATTGTCTTTCTTTTTAATGTTTTGTGTCTATGCAACCAGCTTCTACGCAGGAGCTCAACTCGTTGTGGATGGAAAAGCAACAGTACTTGGTGTTTTCAGAGTAATTCTTAAGTTTTTCCATACTTGTCATTTTCCCAAAGCAACAGTGATCCATAGTTACCTCTAATATACCTTACCAAAAGTTTTCATTTGCAGGTTTTCTTTGCTCTTACCATGGCTGCCATGGCAATTTCTCAATCAAGCTCCTTACTTCCTGATTCTACTAAAGCCAACTCTGCTGCAGCTTCAGTATTCGCCATAATAGACCGGAACTCCAAAATCGATCCCAGCGATGAGTCCGGGATGACACCGGATAATGTAGTGGGAGAAATTGAGCTTCATAATGTGAGCTTCAGGTATCCATCTAGGCCAGATGTTCAAATTTTTCAAGACCTCAGTTTGGTTATTCATTCAGGGAAGGTAAAAGAACCACTTCCAACTTATTTTGTACTGTACATTTCTGCTTTGAACAAGTTAGTATGAAACAAAGAAAGTGATACTAACAGTTTATTGATTTTATCAGTCATCAACTTTGAATCGATAAAAATTGGTTTTAAAATCTTCTTTTCAGACAGTTGCCTTGGTTGGAGAAAGTGGGAGTGGGAAATCTACAGTAATATCTTTGTTGGAAAGGTTCTATGATCCTTATTCAGGCTATATTACACTTGATGGTATTGAAATTCAGAAGTTCAAACTCAAGTGGCTAAGGCAACAGATAGGCCTTGTGAGCCAAGAACCCGTTTTGTTCAACGACACCATCCGTGCCAACATTGCCTATGGAAAGGAAGGAAATGCAACCGAGGCAGAAATCTTGGCCGCAGCAGAGTTGGCCAATGCTCACAGATTCATTAGTGGCTTAGAAAAGGTTAGAACTTTAGTCTTCAACATTTACCTAAAAAATTCAAGAATTTCTATGGTATGGTAAGAATAACAATAATGACGTCGTCATATGATTTGACGTTCATAAACAAAGTCTAAAATCTTACTCTCTAAATTGTATAAATATTATATGACATTCGCATTCATGTTTAAGTAAATAATGAATAAACTTGTCGCTATGTAATCTTAATGCAGGGTTATGATACCATGGTGGGAGAGAGAGGAGTGCAGTTATCAGGTGGGCAGAAACAACGAGTGGCTATAGCACGTGCAATGATCAAAAGCCCAAAGATATTGCTACTGGATGAGGCCACCAGTGCACTAGATGCTGAATCTGAAAGAGTGGTCCAAGATGCATTGGACCGGGCCATGGTGGGCCGGACCACAGTTATGGTGGCCCATCGATTGTCCACCATCAGAAGTGCCAATACAATTGCGGTACTTAAAAATGGAATCGTCCTTGAGAAAGGAAGCCACCAAACTTTAATTAATATCAAGCATGGATTTTATGCCTCTTTAATGGCACTGCACTTGAGTAATCCATAAGCTACGTCTTAACCTCTTTGTAATATATTTCCTTTTCTTTTTTCTAAATGAATAGTTTTAGCTGGAATTCTTGATATATAGTTTGTCACTTTGTCTCGTTTTTTTCAAAGAAATTTTTTTGTAGGTTGCCTATTTTTATACAGACTTCATCAACAAGAATGTTTTTGCCTTGTCTAAGTCCAAACAGAAATTATAAATTTTTTGCTTTCCCTTTTCCTTTTTTCTGTTTGTGTTATTTTCAGTGTCAGAAGCTGATTTATTTTCTTTATCCCCTAATGAAACCGGCGTGAATCCTAGTTTTCCACAGGTTGAAACTGACTACATGTAAGAATTAAGATAAAGAAACAATCTTATCATAGTTTTCATTTTTTTCCTTTTTTCCAAGCCATCAATAACAGGTTGTGCACGCTGCCACTCTTATTATTGTTTTTCTAAAATAAATATATTGGAATGTAAGCTATATTTGTTTTGGTACCGATTGTTGAGAGAGAACTTTTTTTATCCTTATGTTGAAAAATATCCACCTTTTAATGTTTGTCTTGTAAATAGCAAACAGACAGAGAAAAAGACCAAAATGCTTCTAACATATTCGATGCATTTTTGATGATTTTTTTTTTTTAACACAACGAGGATATTTTGGTAAAAATAAAATAATAATAATAATAACGGAGAAAAATTAAAGTGGTGATTAATAGTTTTCAACTTAACTAACACGGAGGACATTTAATAATAGCCTCCACTATTGTTAGGTTCTCGAAGACCAAATAAATGGTGCCAAAAATCTCATAAAGAAGAATGTGACATTGACTTGGACGAATCATGTAAGATCAGCAATACTCCATTGAGTTGAGTCAGTAATATTTTTGGCATTTATCCTTATGAGCTTTTCAATTGGGTCTACCTCTCTTTTAGGATTTGTTAAGAGTCATGAGTAGACATCATCCATAACGAGCAAAGGTAGGCTATAATTATCAAATCATATAAACAAAAAGGAATATTATAATAATGTATTATCAACTCATATAAACAAAAAGGAATATTATAATAATGTAATTAGAAATTAGAGTTTGTTGTAATTAAATTTTTTTTTTTTTGTTTGAAGGAGCATCTACATCAGATCTGGAAAAAAAAAAAAAAAAAGCATCTATTTTCATTTTTTAAATCGTACTTAAAATTAATGATACATATGCATACTATGTACTTCCTTAAACCTTAGTTATCATCTATATTAAACATACATATCAAATAAGCAAAAAATAAATAAATAAATAAAACGTGGGAAAACAATTGAAAATGTCAAAACCCAAGTAGCCCAATCATGAATAAAGGAATCAAAGAAAAACACAAAACGGTGACAACACGTTTCGTGCAGAATAAAACAAAGAAATCTTTGTTAAGATTTGAGGTCTTTTTTTTCATTTTATTTTATTCTCAATATTGATTTTTTTCATTATTTTATTCTCAATATTTGATTTTTTTTTCATTTTATTTTATTCTTAATATTTGATTTTTTAGAAGTGTATATGTGATATTTTGTCCGAGAAACACTATAGGAATAGGACTAGGAATATTAAAAGATCATGTAAACTGGAAGCTGAAACCCAAAATCCCGCACCACCAGCTTAACATCCCCGTCTTACTCGCTTTGCCTCTTAAACAAACAAATTTCATATCCCATTTCCTGTTTTTCTCTCTCTACAATTATATTTCTTTCTTTTTTTTTTTCTGTCTCTCTCTCTCTCTGCAACTCTGTCTCTATCTGTCATCATCTTACGAGTTACGACTCACTGTTTCACGTTTCTTTTGAGTTTTTAATATAAACCCAGTAATGTAAATTGTAATCCCGACCCATTTCTGAAACAAGTTCTGAAAACTCGTTTCTGGGTTCAGAGAATATGAAGTCTTCAGATTTTGTAAGAACCCTCTTCCTCTTTCTTCTGTCTCTTCTTCAAATTTTAGTTTTTTTCAAACTAGTTCTTGTTCTGTTGTGTTATTGGGTAGTTAAAGTTGTGATCTTTATTCACAGAACAATAAGGAAAATCTTTTTCTTTTTCCTTTTTTTCTTTGGTTGGATATTTAATTATATAGCTGCTCTGCCTTATTGCAATTTTGGAATTTAGGTAAATTGAGATCGTGAGTCGTGACAGACTCCTGAAATGTATACATATATATCATGTTACTATTTGGATAGTTGTAACATATGTGCGTGCAGTTGATGTTTTACTATAGGATTGAGAAACTTGTAGCATGATTGACTGCTGAAACATTTTATGGTGATGGCTTACTTATGATGGGGGTGTTTTCATCTGTGTTGTTAGTGCACAATTTTGGATGATCCTAACTTACTTTCTGATAAAAAGTTGTCGATGAGTAAAGCAGTTTCTTAGGTGATTATGTTCATGTCTTAGTGTTTTTCTTATTTTTTGTTTCTGTGGAGAAGTAGGGCGGGGATTCAAACTTTAGACTTAAACTAAACGTTGACGTTAAGCCAACTAGGCTAAGCGTGTGATCAAGAATTTGTATTCGTTTTCTTTTGTTGTTTTAGAGTTTCAGATGATTTGGATTACATTGAAAATTCTCGTAAGAAAAAATCTATTGTCACACCTTGCTCAGTTGCTTGGCTCTTCTTTGCATTTCTTCTGATAATTTACAGTTTTTGGTAGTTCTTTGGGTATTAATCAGCTGATAACAGCTCTTTGTTGTTTGTACTCATAGGAAAAGTTTACAGTACTTTTCTTGGGTTTACAAGATATATTGAAAAGGCGCAGTTAATGTTGTTATTTTGGTTTATGTTTCTCGTTTGATGGATTTTTTCCACTCAGGTATCTTTGCTTGCAGATCCACACAGTAGGAGATCTTGCTTTTGTAGCCTTCTCCCGGCAACTTCTTTGCTTTGTCTAGTTTTTTTCGTAGGGAGTGCTTTTATAGCACCAGATTACAAAGAGGTATGAATTTCTTCCTTGCTGTTAGTTTCGTGTTCATGTATTTTGAATATCCCTCTTCTACGTTGTTATGTATAGATGCATCCATCAAACTTTCTTAGAATCTTGTCTACAGCTAAATGGCTAAAACATTTTCGGTGTTCAAATTCAACACTATTTTTCCAATTTTTCTTCAATTTGAGTACTTGAATGACTCTTTTGGTTCTTCTGTGTAGAAATTTTCAATATGGGGAATGACTGATACTCTGCAGAATCTTAAATTTAACAAATGCAAGGTTTGTTTTCTTCCATACAGGTTTAACAAATTATTAAATTTTTTTATGTGAATGAATCTTGGGGAATTGTTTTTCACGTCTGTTTGCCCTTTTAGAACCAATGCAGGCCTAATGGAAGTGATGCATTACCTGAAGGTATTGTTGCTAAGACATCTAACCTAGATATGAGACCATTATGGGGTTTTCCAAAGGTATGATTTTAGATTGGTGCTGACCAAAAATAACCTCTTAGGAAATAATGGCTTACTTCAATCCACTGATAGCTTAGCATTAGAGTTCTTCTTTAGTTTTCTTGATTTCTTGTTAATACTGGCTTGCATATTGTTTCAACCAGAAAAATGAAAGCTCTATGGTTAACTTATTTGCTGTGGCTGTTGGGATAAAACAAAAGGATTTGGTCAATAAAATGGTCAGAAAGGTATGAAGCAGATTTTTCATCTTCTTCAAGTTATTAAATATCTTATCTCTATCCAAGTGGATGATTGTTGTTTACACATTTGTTTTGCAGTTTCTATCCAGTAATTTTGTTGTAATGCTTTTTCATTATGATGGTAAAGTTGATGAGTGGAAGAGTTTTGAATGGTGTGACCACGTCTTACATGTGTCTGCAGTCAATCAAACAAAGTGGTACTAGTTTCAGTTAATAGTTCTAAACCTCATAATGGACCATGTAGTTTTCGAACCTGAATAATTTTTTAATGATGCTTAGGTGGTTTGCCAAGCGTTTCTTGCATCCTGATATAGTTGCTGAATATGGTTACATATTCCTTTGGGACGAAGACCTTGGAGTTGAAAGTTTCCACCCTCAACGGTATGTTGTTGCAACTGTCTTGGCAATAGATGTTTTGTGTATGCATGTTAATGCTTTTGTGTTTATGTACTTCAATGAAGTCTTTTCGTATATTATGCATCATACTCATATTTAATGATGCTTGCATAACATTTCTCTTCCAAACTCAATCTTGTATCAGTATCTCATGTTAGCTAGAACCAGAAGCTTGTACAGAGATTTACTTAAACCCATTCCTTTTGAGGGCATAAAACTTTTTAGTGGGACCTCAGTAAACCTTGTTTAAATGGAAGATTGAATCCTTTGAAATTAAAGTTACTATCATTGATGGAAATTAAACGTGGTAGTGATAAATGCTCAAAGTTGATGCTTGTTATTTGGAATTTTAGGTATGTGTCTATTGTTCAAAGAGAAGGCCTTGAGATATCACAGCCCGCACTCGATCCAGTTAAATCGTCAGAGCTGCATCATCAAATTACCGCACGTGGGAGGAAAATAGTGCACAGGTAGTTTTTCTGATTTTACTATCTTGGTTGTAAAAACGTTTGTGTTTTTAAGGTAACAATTCCGTGGCAAGTTGCATTTTTCATGTCTGCACATATGATCAACTAGAATCAAAGCCTCTTCGTGTGGTAGATCCCTTTTAACTGGTCTGTTTGAAGTTTATTTTTATTGCACAATATGGCACAAAAGAATGTTGTCTTTTATAAACAGTCTACCACAACAGCTTTTGTTACCTTCGTATCGTAAAAAAAAAAAAACAAATAAGCAAATCAAACTTTGAAATATGAGCTTGTTTAGAGTTAAATATTCAAAGCAAAATATGTATTCTTTTATGTTCAATGCAGTTTGAAAAGATCCAAAGGACTTTTGGTTTTCCTTCACTCGTTTTGTTATGCTTTTTAATTTGAATCAAGAATTCAAGATTCAAGCAACAGATATTACTTCTTTCACCAAGGTTTAAAACATTACTAGTTACGATTAATTACGATTAATTATAGGCAACAGTTGGCCGATCTAAAGGAATGCCTATATGTAGTTTCTTACTGGTATGCCTGTTTTACATTCTTTTCATTGACTGTCTGCAGAAGAATTTACAAGCATGGTGAAAGTGGGAAAGGTTGTGATGGCAGCAGTTCAGCTCCTCCATGCACTGGGTAATTTTCATTGTCGTAAGACTACCCTGTCTTCTATAGCTTGATAGTTTAATCTTGAGAGGACTCTGTTTGTACATCATTTAAACTACTCTAGAAAACCAAATAAAGATTTGTGTTGCAGGTGGATTGAAATGATGGCCCCTGTTTTTTCTAGAGCTGCCTGGCGATGCGTATGGTACATGATCCAGGTGAGTTCATTTCTGTTTTAACAGTGATACGAAGTAACTGGCTTATGAAATATATGGCTGGAAAACTTGGAATCTTCTCTAAAATAGTTAAAAGGAATGAATCATGAATGTTAAGTTTGACTCAGTGACCTTCTTGTTTGATTATTTGCAGAATGACTTGATCCACGCTTGGGGTCTAGACATGCAGCTCGGTTACTGTGCGCAGGCAAGTTTCTTCTAATATTTGCTATATCTATTATGATTACATTACTTTTACATTCTAATTGATTTCTTTGGCTGAACTCTGTTAATTAAGGTTTTTTTTTCCCTTTGACAGGGTGATCGAACCAAAAATGTCGGTGTTGTAGATGCTGAATACATTATCCATCATGGTCGCCCTACACTAGGAGGTGGAGATGGAAATGAGGTTAGAAATATGTTTGTGCTCTGTTCTTGTTAAGACTCTCAATCCATCTTCTCTCGAGCTTTATGTAGAACATTTTCACTTATACCCATATCTGGTGAAGGAGAATTGTCATGTAGAAAGACTGATTAAGGTTAACTTTGGACATAACAGTATTTTGTTCAATTATTCGAATTCGTGGTGAACCTAGTCTAAGGATTAGAAAAAATCCGTCATTTATATAATCCAAAAATTAACTGTCAACATATTCTTCAATTCAGACAAGTTCTTTGGCTGAGGACCGGACTTCTGGAAGAAAAAGTATTATGAACACGGAGAAGATTTCGGTATCTACTCTATACCTTCACCTCTTTTTGCCATGTAACATTTTTGGAGCCAAAACCCTTAAATCCTTCTGTTTGTAGGCACCATCTCATTCCCATTCACATCCAAAGGACCACAGAGTGGATGTAAGTTTTGACTCATATGTTACTTCTTTTTTTTTTTTTTTTTACATCTCGACCATGAACCATGATATACTAAGGCCATCGGGAAGACTCGATATCTTTCAATAGACCAACTTAAGAATTTCCTTTTTGTATGTGTAGGTGAGGAGACAATCGTACATTGAATTGGATATTTTCAAGAAACGATGGAAAAAGGCGGTTCAAGAGGATGAGTGTTGGGTTGATCCTTACCTATTACCAGCCGAGCAGTAACATCTACATGCACTTTCTTAATTTTTTTGCTATTTTACTACAAAATAGTGCAAAGTGAAGTCACAACAGGTATTGATGGTTATTGATATAGGAATAGGAGTACCTTCTTCAGTTCAATATTCACCTTTTAAGAATAAACAATCTTGTAAATGTCCCATTTTTTTTCATTTTTCATATTTTCTTATGTAAATATTATAGATTGAGCAAGAAAGTAAGAAATTTTATTTCTTTTTTTTATATATTTATTTTTTTTTTTATTTTTTGTTTTCAAATCCATTATGTATTTTTTTTTTTTTTTTTTACCTATGTGTAGGTATTTTTTTTTAGCTATTAGATTGCATGAAAAAACGTGCATCATTAATACTTTTTCTCTCTCTTATTTTTTAATATTAAAAAATATATAAGAAAAATTTTCATTGGCCAAAATGATGCTTATGTGTAAGAAAAAAAAAAAATACCTACTAGATTGGTGCCCATATGTATATATATTTGTTTTTGTCTTTATTAAGTAGGATTTCATGTGTTGTTTTATCCTCCTCTCTCTCACACACACAATACGGTTTCATTTATTTCTGCTTAAGCTTTAGTTTGAGTGATTCTCAGAAGGTATGAATGGCAATTAAGTAGTTTAAAGAGAGCAACCGAATCTCAGATATTAGGCCTTAGGCAACAGGTCCCAATGCTTTTTCTTTATATAAATGCTCCAACTGCTACTGGGACTGTGGGACATGCACAACCACTCTAGATGAACCCTATACCTCTGTAAATAATTATGTTGTATAGTTGTTGACTACATATCTTAGTGCTATGGATTGCGGTGTTTGATACAATAACTAATACTCAAAACTCAGTACAATTTTCTCAGTATGCGAGGCTAAGTACTACAAGTGTCCTCTGGTATTTTTCTTATATTTACTCTTTTCTACTGTCTGGCCTCATTAATTCCATTGAAATATTTCATATTACGTTTATATTATAAAGTATTATAGAGTCTACACATGAAGCAATACACGAGTGGAAAAAAAAGGTGGATTTAGCATTTCTGTTATCCAGTTGGGATAAAATCATTTTGGTTTAATTTGTATACTTGGAAAAGATAATGTTAGAATTTGGTCTTTGCGTGAAAATAAACTATTAGGGAGAGATGTATAATGTGATATATAATATCAAAAGAGAGACATAAAAGGAAAAATAGTATGGTACAATGATTTTTCAGCCAAACACAATGATTAAGATTTGAGGGTCACAACTCGGCCTATTTCACTTGTTTCGAGGTACAAAACAAGAGTGGACATTTTGGACAATGCATTCCCCACTTTGAGGTTAAAGAGGCTTTACAACTGGTTCACACTTTTGACACCGAAGTCAGTAGTCAATCCTTTATATATGATCGCTTGGTGCTGAGGCCACCATTTGTGGACCTGATTGCCATATCCAATGTTCTTTTTTTTTTATTAAAGAAAAAATAAAAATAAAAAATTTGTTTATAAGGATATATAAATTATTGACGTCAATATTAAAAGTCAAAGTAACTGCTATAAATTTAAGTGTCCACATTCTACAGTCGCTTCCTTTTGTTGATAAACAGTTACAATATGTTCCACAGACCGAATTCGGATTGACACTATTTTTTTTTTTTAAGAGATTAGGCATGTATATATTTAATTTAGATTGTCGTCTGAAGTGTAGAGGATTTTGCCTAGTGTATGAGGTAAGTAAATCATTAGAAGACACTCTATATCTTTCATCAGATGTAGAAATCACTCAATTTTTTTTTCTTAAAAAAAAGGCATTAGTCAAATACACAAATTGTGAATTAAATTCCAAAACAATGGTAAGTATTAATTCCTTATTAAAAAAATATGCATAAATTTACCGCTTATTATATATGGTCCAAAAGAAACTAAAAATCTAGCGTTAGTTCCATTCAGAGAAAACTATTAATACTAGTGATTTTTTTTTAAATTATTAATACTAGTAACCGGGATATAAGATGTACACATAAAATAGATATACAATGATGTGCATAGGCGGAACTACTCTACAATAAGGCTCATAAGTTATAGTCCATAAAATTGGATCAATATAGTTTAGGACCTTAGTATGATTTTAGTCAATTTTTAGTGGGCACATAAGACTATTTTGGTCCAATTTTAATGAAGAGACAATTTTTTTTAGTAAATTTTTTTTTCCCAAAATTCAGTGGGGACGGCCTTTCTCGTTCTGCCCTTAATAATGTGACCTACCTTCTAAACACCTATGATTCTAAAATAAAATAACATAAGTGGCTAAAAAATACATACGCATTATTAAGTGTATGTTCTGCGTATCCCTAGCATTACTCAGAATCAGAAAATAGTGAGATTAAATTATTGGTTGGCAAGATATTGCAATTTCCTATACAATTAATATCGCAAACTTATTAATTGCTCTTAAACGCTCATGTTTGGTAAATGACTTTCCCTTCAACTAAGTTAAGACATCTGACTCGCTGATAAAAGTTTCTTCAATTTACTTTTATTAGAAAGCATAAATTTCCTTTCCAAAAAAAATAATAAATAAATAAAGAAGCATGAATTCCTCAATGCTGTTATTTATTTTATTTTACCATTCTCAAATTTTTTTCCCACTCATTTTTTCTTAAGAATGTTTTTCTACTTGTAATCTTTTTATTGTAGATTTTTAGTCCATGTCAGAGTCTTTATATATTAAATAAATTATAGGTTAAAGCAAACCACTGAGTCGGTTTTCGCACAACCAACCAACTTGCATACTATAATTAAGTTAATTAACTCCCTAATATTGACTTGTAAACCCTAATTACACATGTTATATATTCAATAAATTTCCCCTGAATTTGCAAGGACCAATCTTATGAGAGATCCTTACACAGCACTAATCATGTGACAAGCTTTATTGGTAGCAGCTTGCATATAAATTTCACATGCATGTTGACTTTCTCGAAAGAAAACAAATATATGAAATAACCATAATACAAAGTATGTGACACCCAAGTTGGCTGCCTCTGATATACTTGAAAACACAATCCTTATCAAAGGAAAACAAATAAAAAGAAAAAAGAAAACATCATATTCAAACATGACCTCGTGAAAACAAATCACGGAGTTACAAACTAAATTTGAGGGCATAATGAAAACGCCCTCAAAAATTTATTTTGATCTGTCCTTTGAAGCAGCACATGGGTTGCTGCATATTGCCATTACAAACTGAGGTCAATGATATTCCCAAAACACTCTTCTCAAGACATCAAATTCAGATGTGGCTCTTAGCCCTACTACCATGTCTATAATCCCCCACAAGCCCCACAATCCACCCATTGACATGTATAATTTCTCTCGATCAAAAATAACCCCTCCGGGCAAGTAATTACTAATTTAAGCATTCAACATACATATTCAATGCAAATCTGTAGTGTAAACTGTAAGAAAACAAAATCCAAAAGTAACTCACTCAAGAAACATCTATACCCATTACAACAATTGCAGCAAGTTATAAGTAGCTAAGGCTTAATTGCCACTACCTAACTTCTACCCACCTTAATATTTGCGTTGGCTACACCTACATGCATTAATACCATTGCATCAAATCTTATCTAAAACAAAATAAAATCTATCTATTTTATGGCTTTCTCTCCAACAATTAGCTTTACCACCTATTTAAGGTAATTCAAAAGCTAGCAAGACAAACCACCCTTTTTTGTTCTCTTCTCTCTCTTTTTCTCTCGTCACTATGGAGGGTTCCCATTTTACCAAATCAAGGGACCACTAAAATCAATACATCAATAATTTTTACCTCTGCTTGTGACATTATACAAACTCCATGAAAGACGAGCTATATAGCTAAAGATATATATAAGACTAAAACCACCTTTTTTAATTCCTCTCCCTTATTCTTATTTGTTTATTTTTAAAATTGGTAGTACTTCCAGAGATGAGAATAAAGTATAATGCTTTACAGTGCATCAGGGAAAACCATAACAAGTCTAGCAATTCACTTTCTGCTAAAATCAGATGCAAGAATTAAAGAGTAGTGGCAACATGATTAAAAAATTAATGGAAACTACCAGTCACTAACCTTGGTCGACAATATAAAAATTGACCACGTCTAATGCAAAAATGAAAATCACCCACTAGTAGAATTTAAAAAACTAAACCATAACATGCAAGAAAACAAGACTATACAATAATAAACTTAAAGCTTAATCCTTGTCATGACTCATGAGGGTCGCACCAGCTCTATCAAGAACTTTCATTAATATATTCTTCAAAAAAAGCTAACTAATGTTCTTAAGCTTTAAATAGCTCCATTAACAAGGCCAATGTTCCCTCGAAAACCCATAAATTATGCTAATCCTAACATTGTGCTATCTCCAGGAATTGCTATTTCCTGCAAAAAAATAATAATAACCTTTTTGGATAAATCCCACTTGAGATGGGAAAAAACTAATCCTGTAGATAGCACACTCCTAATATAAATATTTTACAAAAAAAACTATAAACAAACAAATGAAGAACAGATATTCTTCCCCATTCACACTCTCCCAAAACCAAATTAAACAATATTAAATTATATAAATTATAGAGAGATTAAAAAAAAAAAGAGAGAGAGAGAGAGAAAGAGAGAGTTCAGAGATGGCATCCAAAGCAATTACAGGTCTTGGGAGTGAAAGAACAAAAGCCAAAAGGCCTGTTGGGAATGTTGCAGTTGATGGCATAGCAACATGGAGATGGCAAGCAGAGCCCTTTAGCTCCTCCGCAGCAAGTACACAGAGCACATATCTGAAAGCTCCCCAACCTCCTCCTACTCTCATTCATCATCATCATCATCATCTCCACCTTCCCTGGCTTTACCAGTGGCACCAGCGGTGGCACCTCAGCGCTCTCCTCCGCCGCCGCCACCACAGACCCATTTACCTTCAAATCAATGCCACAAAACCATCAATACCCAGAATGAAAAAATAGCCAATTTGGCAAGGAAAGTAAAGGGATCTGTAAAATAAAGGTGGGTTTTTTAGGGGGAGAGAGAGAGAGAGAGAGAGAGTAAGACTCACTTGGACTAAACTTGCTTCAGTGTTGGTAATCACAGTAGCCAAGAAGAGCAGCAAAACGAGAGAATAGATGACCCCATATGCAGGCATCATGGTTCTTGAGATGGTTGGTACTTGGCTTTGCTTGGTGTTTGAGTTGCAAAAGTTGATGGGAATTTGGAAAGGAGGGTGGGAGTGTGGGTCTTGCTCTTTTCTAGAGGGATTTTGATTTGCTGTGTCATAAATAAATAAATAAAAAGGTTAAAATGGGTTTTTAGAGCTGCTAAAATGATGTTATATCATGGATCTCTTTAATGGCTTTTCAGTACTTTTGCACACCAAGTTCAAGGAAGATGAAGCTAATGGAGGATGGGGTACTAATGCCTAATAGGTTTTGGTTTGTGGGGAAAAAGAAAATTTGTAAAGAAGGTTTTTTTCCCTTGCACTACTGTCACCTGGGGCTTAAAATTAAGGGCAAATGGCCCCCCAAGTCTCATTTGTGTGAATCTCATAATGTGGAGCACTGTACGGTATCTAAAACCCCAGCTTGCAAATTGAAAATGCCTATGCCACGTGGCAAAGATACGTTGTTTTCATAATATTTATTTTGTTGTGCGGCAGCACCGTGTCATATCCCCACTTCCACTTGCAAGTAATGTAATTTTGTGAATAACTTAACATGACATCATGCATAATGTAGCATTATGGATTAAAACTTTGCTATACAAATTTATACAGGGGCTGATTATTGTCATACCCTTTTTTGATAAGTGTCGGTATTATCTGCAATTGTAGATACGGGGACCCTTTTGTTACAACAAACTGTTTGTTCGCATCTGCTTGTCTTTATGTACTCCAAAGTTGATGAATAAGTTTACATTGACAGAATAGAAGCACACGCAGTTATGTTAAGTTACTTGGTCCATCCCTATTTTCAAAATATATATTAGAAAAAATAATTTTTTTTTTAAAAAAAAGTCTACATGATATCTTTAGATAAAACGAAAAGTTGACTCTAATGATGCCCCTCCAAATTTTGAAGGTACTTTTCTCTTTATCTTCTTTGAACTCTACTTTGAATCACGGTTCTAATCTGTCACTCTTTTTTGACGATTCAAAGCAAAAGGAGATAGAAGTTTGGACTAGAAGGAAAAAGCGAGAGAGGAAATGTAAAAAGTTATAAGAACAAAACAATGTCTCGTTATATTTATGAGGTTGGATTGGATGATCAGCAAGACAGCAAGGTCGCATAACAATGAAAAAAGAAAAGTACTGAAGCGGCCACGTTTGCACCATGAATCATGATTGTTGAGTAATAGTTTCTTCTGTTTCCAATTCCTTGATCTAATATTCATCACACACACACAAAGAAGCTGCAACTAGTTACAGAGGACAAATAATTGGTGTATTTATCATCCATGTTCACGCGTGGTTTATAACGTGGGAATATAAGGCAAATAATTGGTGTATTTACTATTCATAGAGATTTTGTGCCAATAGGCAAAGGAGCAAATCGCTTTCACTGTCTATTTTTCTCAAGTTCCATATATTAAGTCCCTCAAATGATTAAAAGTTTTAAAGAGGGAAATGAAAGAGGGAAGGATGCGGAAAAAAAGCATTCCCAACTTATTTCGCATTCTCTTGTTACAATGGGAAATTACCTCTACTTAGAAGCAGAATCCACTCCGAACCTGTCCTAGCCAAGGCAAAAAAATTTAAAGGCGCCAAAAAAATCTCTGTTTAGTGCAAAGAATCAACCAATGTGCAGAATATTTGGTTAAAAACAGAAGCAGCTACCAAATAAGCAAAAGAGAATTATTATGTAAAGATTCTTATTGTAGCTTAAGTCTAAAGTTCAGTGGTGGCAGCTGAGGTAACAAGAATTGCGTTGTTGATCATGAGTCAGGATTTCTAACCTTCTACCAAATATCGAAGATACTTGGTAGCTGAACTTGTGATGCTGAGATTGGTCAATATATATGACAAGATGACGCTTTAGTAGTTGATTTTGTCCTGTTTCGTTTTCTTGCTCTTGTTTTTGTAACGTTGGTCCAGCATCTAGAAACCCAACTTCGGCTGCATCACCTGAACAAGAACCCCAAACAGTGATTTAACAAAAAATGCTACCAAGTTGAACAATAGCGGATAGAATCGTATTTTTTCAAATAAAAAAAAAATACAAGGAAAAAAAAATTGAGTCACAGGAAACAAGAGTTGTTGATGACATACTAGAACATGCTTGTTTTCCTAGTGGCCACCTACACAAATGAGCTTATTCCTTGTTATTTTTCTTTGGCCCATTTTTTTTCCGAAGGAAAAAAACCCCTCTATAATAAGGATGAATAAGTACTAGCAATTTAAAAACTTCATATTGTATCTATAAAAAAGCAGAAGCTGCTTACAAGATAATCCTACAATTACAACGACAGTACCACTATCTCTAGATTATAAACTGCATAAGCTGTTGCCAGAATTTCTCCGCAGAAAAGTCATGAGATATACAGCTAAAAGAGTGATCCTGATCCAAAACTACTCCCTAAAGATCCCAATACTACGAACTAAAAGCTTTAATTTCCCAACACAATGAACATCAAACCACAATCCGATACAAAAAACTTAACATGCAGATGGTTGAAACATGCAATTTATGAAATGAAGCCAAGAGAGTTACATTTCTTTCTGCAAGACACCTCACCTTCGTGCTTTTGTACAATGTAAAATCAACGAAGTGGGCTTGTTAGAAGAGAGAACATGGGGAACATGACTCTCCTGTATCTGCTGCCTCAACTTGTACTACAGAAACCAATAGCTGGTCCAGATTGATTTCTGCAAGCAAAAACTATCCAGCAAAGTAGATTAAGAGAAACGAAATTATCAGCAGTTGAATAAAAGGTTCATAAAAGCAAGAACCAAATGTATCATTCGCGGATCTCCATATTATTCAAGCCAATCAAGCAGAATTTTGCAACACAAACTAAGGAAGTTATTGACAATGACAACCCCACATAAATGCAAACTGGAAGAAGATGACAATGCTGATCCGGTTTCAATCTGCAGTGAAGTTAGCCATTAGGAGAAAGCATGAACATGGATAGAAAATTTCAAACTCTGGCTACTAGGATGCAGATTCACTGTAAAGCAACTGAACATCGTAACTTGGAAAAACAAATGTTTTATAATATTTAAGGAAATAATCACAAAAATCAGAGAATGTGCTTTTGAAACAGATGAAATGTTCACACTGGCTTTTACCAATGTGACAATATTTGCAGAATTTTATACAATGCAGCGATAAGAAATTCAATAAAGTCAAGTCTGCCAACTGAAGTGAATTCAGAGGAACAGAATCAACTTCATATGAACTCTGTACATCTCCAATAATTGGAAATGAATTTACACAACTTTGGTTTAGCAAAAGTAAATGGCTCATTTATTCAAAGCACGTTTCAGCCCTCTGTATCACTATCATTATCATCACCAGAAGGCATCTGTCTGGTCTCTGATAGTGAAAGTCTCCGGGGGTTTGTGGATCCGACTTCAACAAGTCCTTCAGAAGATAAATTTAATTGAGCTGTCCCAGAGGACGATCCCAACAAACGCCGAACTGGGGCATCAGGCGAAGATGATGCAGAAAGATTATAAGTGAAGATTCCCATAGGGTGGTCAAACTTGCAACTTGGACCAAACTTGCAGATGCCATAACGAGAATAGAAGATGCACAAAGGTTCTCCCTGTTAAAAATTAAATATGAATATTTGAAACTACATTGCGTATGAAAAAGAAAAAAAAAACAAACAAACAAACCAAAACCTAGCTACATTCCAGTCAATTCATTTTTTTATTCTGTTGAATCACAAGTTAAGAAAAGTCCATGTGAGGTCCTAAGCTAATCCTAAAGGAGTTACAAAAACCCAAATAAAGGAAACGTAAATACAATGAACACAGGAATAATAACAAACTATTTCTCACAGTCTACAATTTATGATAATAAGTTTTTTTCTTTAAAAAAAAAAAAAAAAAAAAAAAAAAAAGAAACCCACTAACCGGGCGTAAAGGAAGGCCCATAGGACTCAATAGACAGTCTGGTGCAGGAATCAGTCTCTCTCTGGGATGATGGAATTTACAAACAGCCCCAAATTTACAGTCCCCGGTTTTCATGTAAAACTGGCACTCAGGCTGGCCAGGTCTCTCAGGGAATACATTTTCCCTCGGTAAGGCATAGAACCCAACAGGTACAGAACCAGAACGATATGGCGAAAATGTTCCCTGAGATCCGGTATTTGCCTGATCACTTTGACGTGGAGTTCCATAAATCTGACTGCTACCTGCTGCTGGTTGGCTCTCTGAAGATGGAACTGAACCCAGCTGGCCCTGGAAATATGACCATTCAGTTAGCATGTTAACACTTTTCAGTACTCTCGAGTCCCATAAAGTATGGGTAAAATCAAGTGAAACTAGGCAAAGGGAAAAACAAAAAAAAAAAAAAAGAAAATCTTTGGCAAATATATACTATGTGATGAACTATCTAGCTTGGAATAGGAAAAAGATAGCTCAGGTATTACTTCTGGCATGTTAAGTTAGAAGCTTGCAACGAGGCATACTGTAACTGAGACGAAACTTGTGCAAAGATAGCTCGACATTCAAATGATTGTAAAAGTTAAACTTCAAAATAATCAACCTTCGTGACATAAATTGAGAGCAAAAATAGGAATTCTTTTTGTCTTCTAAACTGAAAGAAACTATAATTATGAAGAATATATTATGAAATTCAGCATTTCCCTGCTTCTCAAATGCTAATTATAGACAGCAGATTATAGAATCAATTGGCTTAAAAAAAACAGTTTACCAAATGCCCATCTCATAATAATCTAAAGGCCAGATCATAAAAGCGATCCCAAATGAGTCCCTAAACCTAACCAAGCATGAAACTATGCATTAAAGCATTTGGTAAAAAGTATGAACTAAAAGCTTACACTATATGTATTCCAGCTTGGAACTGATACCATTCCTTGAGGTAGAATCAGAGGTGCATAACTTGATGAACCTTGCCAGCGTGGATTTGGAATAAAAGATGCTCTTGACCAGTTTGCTCCAGGATATGACTGCTGACCAGGAGTTGTTGGAGATTGTACAGTAGGATAAACAGGGGAACCACGCATGGAAACCATCATATTGGCTGGCTGGGGATGGTGGAATTTACAAGTGTTCCCGAACTTGCATAGTCCAGTTCTTAAATAATATGCACATTCACTCTCATTCTGCAGGAAAGAAAGGAAGAGAAAGAAAGACAAGAAGAAACAGAAACTCATTTCAATCAACCTAAGAAGCAGAAGGGAAATTGCAAAAGAGCAACATTCATGTAAGATACAAAATATATTTGCAGGTTTAGATTCTAGAACAAGCGTGAAACCATTATTCTCCCTTTTTTTTTCTTCCAAAACAAATTACTCCCCTTTATAGCTCAAATTAATGGATTATCATCTAATTTAGTTTTTCTGGTAAGGGGTTGGAGGCATCTCTTATTTGCATCTTTCTTCTCATGCAGGTTTTACTTCAGTAGAATTTACAATATGTCCGTAAATGGCTTCTGTTCCCTATCTGGGTATTTTGCTATAAAGCAACAAAGCAAAAACCTTTTAGCATGCAACACAAGCACAAGCAAAAACTTAAACAAGAGAACAGAATTTTTCATAAACCTATTAAATACTTGTATCAAGTCATACTAAAATAAGTGGGAAGAAATACAAAATTCGAACCGGACGAAGCGGATAGCCTAAAATATTTAAGGAAACTCTTCCAGCAATTCCTGCTTTGTCTCTAGGATGATGAAACTTGCACGTTGCTCCAAACTTGCAGGTCCCCGTCTTCAGGAAGTACTGGAGAGGAGTTACACAAAATCATTAATCTCTCCAGCAAAAATTTTAAAAAGAGGTGAGGAAAGAACCATATGACGACATTAGGAATCAAATAAAACACACAGCTAAGTAAAAACTACAGAATGCATTCCACTAAGAATAAGCTAAGTTCATCTTCTACCTTGATTTCAAGCATTGAAAAAAGGGAGAAAAAACAAAAAAGTTAGCATAAACTTTGAAT
This sequence comes from Trema orientale, assembly GCA_002914845.1. NCBI lineage: Eukaryota > Viridiplantae > Streptophyta > Magnoliopsida > Rosales > Cannabaceae > Trema > Trema orientale. Next base: position 53,220 of record JXTC01000722.1, read on the forward strand.
GACTGACCAATCTTATATTCAGCATACAATTTGGTCTCAACACGAAACAGAAATTAACACGAATGAAGTTCCCAATCACGTGTATAATATATAGCTTGTCCTACAAAAGCCATAAATAGCCCTTTATGTAAAAGGGAAAAGGGAAAGGAATATAAGCATTTAAGTTATAAAAATATTTCCTCTCCCACTTATGTGTAAACCATCTCTTTTTCCCACCCACCATCCTCTTCATTTATGACTACTCAAATCTTAAATAGCTAACACACTTTTATTCCGTCTCTTCGATATAATCTCAAATAGTTCCAAAGAGAGTATGATAAGAGAAACATAGGTGAGAATGAAATACTATCCATCATGCCTAAGGCTAAAAGCCACTTGTAATGTCTTAAAGCACATACTTATAACATGACACCGAGCCATTTATAGAAGGAATATGAGAAAACATTATACATGCCTGACATTCTGGTTGTCCAATTCTTTCTGGGAACTCGCCCTTCATCCTTGCAGTCGCAATAGCCTGGCAGTAGACAGAATAATCTGGTTGATTGTTTATGATGCAATGTCAAGTTGAAAATACAAGCAGAATAACATAACTCGAGTATGCACGTATTAACATGCATAGTATCTATTTAGAGATCTTGTTGAAAATGTAGCAATATTTACCAATCCATACATAACTAACTCTTCTAGTTTATTAGAAGTTGTCAGAACAAGCTAAAAATATACCAACTTCCTGTTTGGGGGATGATTGAAGCGACAAGTCGCCCCAAATCTACAAAGACCTGTTCTGATGTAGTAAGAACAATCTGGCTCTCCGGGACGCTCAGGATAGGTCCCAGATTCCATTGTTTCGCTTGATCTCAAATTCATTTGCCACAATGCATCTGAAATACCAATAGGTAAGTAAGTACAAGACACAGACAAAGAAGCCAAGCGAGAAAGAAACTAAGAAGCTATGTCAGATGGATTCAGTTCCACAACAATCATTATAGGTTACATACTAATTATCTAGTGTAATCTGACGAAAACATAAATTTACAAAAAAAAAAAAAAAGGTTAAAAAATTGGCAGCCGAAATCGGTACGATTTTACCTCTTATTGGTCCAGAAGTTTCGAAAATGTATTTATAAATTTCTAAATGACATCATAAACATGGCTTTAACATGGAACGCGCAGGAAAAACTTAGGTGCGTAGCCATTGATCAATTAACCAAAACCCTCATCTTGGAAGTTGTTAAATTCGCCAAGCAATAATGAGAAAACAAAGCATAAAAGTCAGAGCCATGATTCAACATAAACCCGACCCAAAATAGACACTGCAAACAGAACGCAATGATTGCACAATAACGCCATTAAAGCAGATGCTTCGGTTGAGGTTAGCTAGCTCTTCACAATTTAAAAAAAATAAAAAAAAAAAAAAAAAAAAACTAAGAATTCATTTACCTCTAGTCCCTCCCCCCAAAAAAGAAAATAAAAATAAATAATAAATAAAAAAAATCGAATGTTTCTGTTTTCAAGGTTCATTTTGGCGGCAACCTCGGAAACATCATAAGTATTACCAGGTAACAAACAATTTACCTAAAAGAAACAGATTACATATAGGAGAACAAATCGCTAAACATCGATATCGTCTTCTCGATCACGCTGTTCTGTCACTAATTATTCTCGATAGCATTGAAGTTTACATTTTATGTAACAGAATCGGTAAAAAATAAAAAATTAAAAAATAGAATCAATATATCAAGAGCGAGAAAACGAGAAACAACATTTCGAAAACACATTTTTTGGAAAAAGGGGGGAAATATGACAAAAGAGTGTCGGTGACAAAACAACAAACACATTTGTACCTCGTTCTAATAGTTCATCATAATACCGATCAAAATCCAAAATTAGAACCAAACAATTCGAGCACTAATCGATCCAAAAAAGCAAAAATTAGGGAGACGAGAAGGGCAAAATGGACCATTCACGTCACGAAGCGAAACCGAACCGTCATTGGTTTTGAAAACAATGACGAGAAGAAAAACAGAGAGAGAGACTCTCTCTAGTCTCTTCTCCCCTCCTCTCTCTCTCTCTCTCTCTCTCTCTCTCTCTCTCTCTCTATATCTATCGTTGCTAATAAAACAGAACGGACCTTGGCTAAACGATGGTGACAGCGAGGGAGCTGCCTCGGTCACGGCCGCAAGGGAAGACATCGGAATTTCAGCATCGAATTCCATACATCCATCCTCGTCACCCGTCACCGCTCCGTCACTCTAGCGAACCCCCCCTGAATTCTCATTCGCCGCTCCTCCTCCTCCTCCTCGTCGCCCGCCCGCTCTCCCGAAAAAATCGGCGATCAAAAATAAAAGAGAGAACACCAGAAATTTATTAATTGGAGGAAGTTTTAGAGAGAGAGAGAGGTTAGAAAGAGAAAGAGAGAGAGAAAGAGGAAGAGGAAAATTGTGTGTTTTTTTTTGTTAGAAAGAGAAAGTGAGAGAGAGAGAGAGAGGAGAGAGAGCGGTGTGTTCTCCCCTCCACAAACGAGGAGAGGGAATAAAAACCAACCAAAAAACGATCTTCCCAAACCCAAAAAACAAAACCGAGCGCACAGACAGACAGCCTAAGCCTCAGCCTCAGCCCCAGCCCAAGACCCCCTCTCTCTCTCTCTCAACTCATCTTGGCTGCCTTTGCTTTTTCACCCGCGCTTTGGAGCTAGACGGACGACGTCGTGTCGTTTCGCTTCCCCTCACTCGCCTTGCTGCCTCGCGTTTTTTATGTACTCGCTCTCTCATAGGTGCGAGTTCTGATGTTGGTGACCTTTGGGCTTTGCTTATTTGTACTTTAGCTTCTATGTTCGACGTCAGTGCGAATGGAATTATGTGTTCGACACGTGGTGGACGGACGCGGCGAGTGGCGCTTTGGATTTCACGATGCGAGTGTCGTTAGATCGAAAACCGGTTACCAGAAGCTCGGACCGCTTCCTATAACTGCTTTTACTATTTCCAGCTTAATTTTTTTATATTTTCCACTAACTACCATTCCTTTCATTTTTTTTATTTTTTATTTATTTGTTATTTTCCTTTTACAAAAAAAATTTACTGGTTTTCTTTTTTTTTTTTTTTTTTGGAATTACCAAAAATTACATGTATGCTTTAGCAAAATACAAAATTTTTTTACTTTCCATTTCATTTAAAAAAATAAAAAACAAAAATATTTCGAATTCAGATTTTAATTTGAAAAATTGGGTGAAAATTATCTCTTATCAAAAATTTTGTACGTCTATATTTTTGGTCTCAAAATGTCTAAAATGCCCCTATTATATTATTCATCAAATTCACAAATAAAAAATAAATAAATGCCAAATACTCATTATTTTTTCACTATTATACGACAACTCAAGTAGTTTGATTATTTGATTAATTTTGGCTATGATATTAGTCATTTAGCAATATAATTTTAAAAAAATTTGACTAAATAGATAAATTTGATCTAATTTGACGAACAAAAGTAAGTGCATTTCACACTCTTAAAACATAGGGTCGAAATTGGGATCTCACTAAAATGCGTAGGAGGTTTTTCGTACGTTCATTCTTTTCATCATTTTTTTTTTAATTATTTAGGGCTTGTTTGGATTCACTTTCAATTTTTTGTTTAAATAAATTGAAAACAGAAGTAAAAATTTTGTTTTGATTTTCAATTTTTATAAACAAGAAATATGCTTAGCAAACTTTATTTTATTATTTGTTTCTAAAAACAATAAAATGCAAATAATGATAGAAAAAGTCATATAAATTTATATTTGTATATATATATATACGCACTTGTGTACAAATATTTATATGTTTTTTTGTTTTTGAAATTTGTTTAAAAAATTAAAGTATTAGAAATTTTTTGTTACCACTTTTTTTGAAATTTTTGGTAACAATTTTTAAAAACGAAAAATAAAAATAAAGTTGCCAAGCAAATTTTCAAAAAAAATTTCTATTTTTCTGTTTAAAAAAATAAAAAACAGAAAACGAAACTGAATCCAAGCAAGCCCTTACTTGTTGAGTGGGTATATTTCTGTGATAAATTGTTTAAAAGTGGTCTTATTTTCATCCAATTCCATCAATTATATGTATTGTTTGCTTCAATCTAATTTTTTTTTTGCTTTAAAAAAATGTTTGTTTTGTCTATAATAGTAATGCTAATTCTCATAATATAGTGTCGTCAAAAAAACAAAATAATAAAAAAAATCTCATAATATATAGTTCCTTCAGATCCGATTGACTTTCTTTATTTCTCCCTGGCATACAAAACTTGATTATATTAAATAAGTGTGTACTACCCTAGTAACCATTAGGCCAATGCAATTTTTTAAAAAGGAAATAGTTCTTCTAAATGCGTTTCATAGTTCCAATATGAATTCCCTTTTTTTTTTTTTTTTTTTGTGAAAGGAGTTCCAATATGATTTTACTTAAGAGGAAGAAAAATAATTAATAGAGCTATGATCGATGGGTCCCATGCTTTATTTTTTTTCCCTGAAATATATGTGTATTTGTGTGTTTGATGTGATGTATTAAATATAACAGATTAACTTGACAGCTTGAAATCTTGAACTCTTCCCTTCCAAATTTCCAATAATTGGTCAATTGAAAGATTAAGCATAAAGTCCTAAGAAAGAATGGGAAAATCAATAGTTTTTAACTATCATAGCTTTCTTATCAAAGACAATAAATTTTTTTCTTTATAACAAAAAAAAATAGAAAAAATTATTGAACAAATAGTCAGTTTCCAAATTAATGCATGCAGGAAATTATCGATTTTGCATATTGTACTTTTATTTTCCTCTCCATTTTTGGGATAGTATATTTTTCTAGCTATTATTATAATTTTTATTATTATTTTAATTGAGAAACAAATCTATATCTATATATCTATATTAAGCCTGAAGCTAAAAACTCTGATAGCTTCTTTGATCACCATTCTATTTTTAAAATTTTTAGAAAATTCTTAATTTTTTCATGATATGATTGGTCATATCAGTATTTTTCTTTGTTATGATTGGTTGTAATATATAAATATATTATATAATATTGTATTTAATTTAATATTAATGATACCTTATAATAATATTTTATAAAATATTATATTTAATTTAATAAATAAATAAAGAGATAAATATATTTTTTGATATTGAAATACATTGAACCTAACTATATCTTTGATCA
>JXTC01000722.1:61676-79402 GCA_002914845.1 Trema orientale
ATGAGAATCATTATCTCATATATCAATCTCATTACTCTTTTGTAAAAATACCATAAATGAATTAATTAGCACATATGTATATATATATAGGTTCCCAATCTAATAGGTATTTATTTATAGGTATATTCTTTTTAGCCACTGGATCATTATCTAATGGCTACCATGATTTGAGTAATTAAAAATAATAACATTATTTAATGCTTTTCTCTTTTTAGATTTTACCATTAAAGATGTGCATGATGATTTTTAATTGGGCAAAATAATACCTATGGATAGGTAAAAGAAAAATACTTACTCAATTGGTGACATATATAAAATATATGATTTTAGTGGTGCGCCAAGGCTTGTAGCCTTACCTTTCTCGAATGGGTAATTACACCACTTTGGTGTTGGCTGTCACTCCTTTGTGTAGTTGCGTCTTAGAGTAAATGGAAGGCAGCCACGATAAGTGATCCTGTCAACACATATTTTGTTCTCTCTTTGTTATTCGGTTGTAAGATTTTGGGGTCAAAGAAATTTGTCTATTCGATAATTTTGTTTTTGCTTTTGTGCGAGAGAGATTTTGGGTGTGTTCAGGATTTAGGTTATGAGAATTTGGTTTGGGATGATGCTAGAGTTACCAACTATTGTACTAAATTTTTTGTACTAATATATATGATTTGTCACCATTCAATTGGTAATAATGTTAATTATATTTATAATAAATTTTAATATACTAATTAAATAGTGACAAATCACATGCCACATATGTTGGTATTAAAAATTTGATATAATAATTGAGACATCAAACATTATCCTTTGGTTTGGAATAATAGTCACTTCGTTATCCCATTGATACATAATTATTCTGTTTGTGGGAGAATTTGGTATGTAATAAGTCTCATAAATATGGGCTTGTGCTTTTGTTATTTCTCCTTTTGTGTAAAAAAGATTGGTGTACATATTATTTGGGTGTGAGGGAAATTTATTAGACTTGTAATTTCCTTTTCTTATAGTAGCATTTTTTCGTTGTCTCTAACGTGGACGTATGCCAAAAGTCGAACTAGGATAAATTTTTGTGTCACTTATGTTTTTCTGGTTATTTACATGTTGTCGTAAATTCAATTTATTTAAAGTTTGTTGTAACAAGTTAACAACAAACTTAGTAATTTGTGCTTCGTTGGCACAACAATGACCAACTCATTTACGAGATTAAATGTAAATAGTGAAGACTAATCCATGGGAACAATTTTTTTTTGTTTTTGTTTTCAAAAGTAAAATCATACCCAATATTTTATCATGAAGTAATCCTAGTATGAAATTGAAATTAATAGGAAAAGAAAAAATTGAGATACTATGTGAAAACATACATTCATTATTCATAAGGATTAATAACTAGTGGCCAATGGATTAAGCAAAAACTTCTCTTTATTCCTACAACTTTTAGTTTTGTCACTTTAAATCATTAATAATGTTCATTTTCGTCCTTTTGGCAGTACTTTGTACTTAGAAGGGGTACACGAAACGTATCTTCCTTATGTTCTAATTATTTCAACAGAATTTTACATTTTTAAGATGTTTAAAAGTATTTTCTTTTCCAATGTGCAGTTGGTTTTTATTCATTTATTCTCATTTTTAAATTACTCAATTTATTTCTTATGGTGTTTGGTCATACCTGTGAATATAAAATATATAAAACATAAAAGTACATGTATCCTATTTGCTCATTTTGTTAAGAATGAACAAAATATATATAAAAAAGGACTAACAATATTTTTAATAGCTTATGGACCCAAATAATGAAATTAAAAATTTAAAATACATAAACCAAAATGAGACGTATCTCATAATTAAAGGATGGTAACTAATCATATTCATAAAACTTCGTAGTGAACCTTCAGCCACAAGTTTATTAGTAAAAACATTAGTAGTATTCTTATTCTTTCTTGAAAAAAAATTATTTATTTGACTGAATTATAGTATTTTCTCTTCTTCGTTTTTTTGGCTACGAAGTAGAATAGGTCCAATTTTAGTGGAGGCATCGATCTCAACAAATAGAAAAACCTTCGTAAATAGTAGTTTTATTTTAGTTAGAATTAAATAAGTTGCTAGTATTATCACCAATGTTTACTATTAGTCTAATTACACGTGTTACCAAAGTCATGTGTAATAAAATGACGTAGTTAATATGTGTCAAGGAGGTACTTGTGGTGTGGTCGTAAGCTTAGCCTAGTGGTAACTACACTTCTTTTTAATGTGGTAGGTCTCAAATTCAAATCTCCACTCCCCCAAAATAAGAAAAAGAAAAAGAAAACTTGGGATGCTTAAATGCCATGACAAATAAAGACATGAAACCTAAAAAGAGGCCAGTTCTCCCAAAAGGATGTCCTCTTGACCCACACGAAAACTTAATGGTATGTGATCTACTTTTATTAGTATGTATCACTATATGTACTATTTAGATTTTTCTTAGGGAATTGGAGTAAAACTAGATAAATAAAAAAAAAATTCAGAATACTATTGGTATTTGATAAGTATGTGGGTACTTATCCTGAATAGCCTAATTATTTTGGGAGAAAAAATCCTGTATTGGTTACTTCGAGTATTTTTGAGAATTTCGAGTTTTGAAGGGGTATTTTTGACTAGCTATCTTAAGTGGTAAAAGTGATATTTTTCTAAATAAATCAAAGATTTTTGGGAAAAAAAATCTTAGATCGTCTAAGGGTTTTTGATTTTCGTGTAAATTTTTGGGTTTTGGACACTTATACCTATTTTTCAAGAAATACTACTAAATTTACGACCTTTCAAAAATAATAAAAATTTCATACGACCTTTTATGGTATTTTTCTACATACTTTATGAGCTAGAAAACACGGCAGCATTTTAGTAAATAAACCATCTTTTTTTTTTTTTTTTAATTACAGGAAACCACAAAGGTTTCTTAGAAACCAATTTGGATTCTTATTAGCAGAATGTTCTGTATGTAAGTAAGCCACAGAAAATCACAAAAGGTTTTTTGAAAATCAGTTTGATTTCTTTTTAGCGGAACGTCATCACAGGAAACTACAAAAGGTTTCTTGGAAACCAGTTTAGTTTCCTTATAGTGGAGTGCCATGTATATAAGTAAATCTTGTGGTTTCCTATGAACTAGTTTGGTTTCCTTTTAGCAGAATACCCTGTATATAAGTAAATCACAGGAAACTACAAAGATTTTCTGGAAACCAAACTAGTTTCCATGTAATAAAATATTATGTAGCTAATTAAATCACAAGAAACTACAAAGGTTTCCTAGAAACCAGTTTGGTTTTCTAAACATTTACCCCCAACAAACTAAGAAAGCGACTCTTATTTTTCAGACCAATTAAAACCTATTTAGTTTCCATCATTTATAGAAAGGCATAAAGCAAGGAAATGTGAATATGTCTGTTGGAAACCATTAAGTAAATAGTAAAAGAGAGAAATCTGTTTAATTTCTACTTGAAATCTGAGATATTAACTACTAACTAATAATTCAACTAATAATGCAACTATGTGCATAAAACATGGTCCAATACTGACTTCCTACGAAGGTTTCAAAAGCTTAAATGATCCAAAACATAACAAAAAATTATAGCCTTGAGAAAACATAAATACTGATATAATTTTAATATATAATTACACTATGACTGAAAAGAATTCAAATTGTCACAGTAATGGAATAAGTTCAATGAATAATATTTTGGCCTCTACTCGAAACTACTCAATACCATTTTTTTTCTAAAGTACTTAATACCAATTCGGTTTTTAGTTTTAAGAATAACATTAACTTGCTATAAATATCTATCTATCACCGGAAACTATTAACAAAAATTGTGTACAAAATGTTATTTTCATTTGAAACTATTAACGAAAATTAAGAAACAAAAACTCTCACAAATAATTTATCAAACACCAAGCGAACAGCTTCATTATTGTCACATTTGGCATGCATATAATCCATACCAACTAAAGCTACACTTACTAAACAACTATGGTTACATCCATAACAATCACTTCTTATTGCCAAGGGAAAGAAATAAAAGTTAAAAAAAAATTCAAAATAAGCCCTTGAGTAAACGACCAGCAAGTTCTACCCTCTTGTTGCCATGATGATCCATATCATCTTCTGTCCTCTAACCAAGTGCACACAGTAAAAAACTGATGATGATATATCTAGCATAGGCAACGACAAATATATCAGACATTCAATAATCAAGTCACCATAATGCAAATGCTTATCAAATAGAGAAAGGAAGGGAAAAATTAAAATAAATAAAGCACAATCAACCACTCACAATCTAACATATAAAAAACTCTCAATTTTCATATAATCAAGGTATATATATCATTGATCACAATCATAATTTGAAAAGTTAAATACATAAAGAACTAATTATTATCAAAATTCCCAGAAAAAAAAATTCAAAAAGTTTCCTAAAAAATCACATAACATATAACCAAAATACTGTTCAACATAACACATTAGAACAAAACAGGCTTATTGGGCCCCAATTATCCTTTCTCAATCATTTTCTCAGTAATCAAATAAAATAAAAGCCCATGTATCACCATCTAACACCTTAATCCCTCGAAAAACAAAGCTTAAGAAGAAATTAATTGAGTAACCGAATAAGAAAATTAAAGAAATTTCTAGAGAAATAATAAGAATGATAGATTATTCTAGACCTTATTTACTTATCTCAAAGGCATTTCAGCGCATTCTTACCTTATATAATGATATGAGAACCATCATAGAAAGCCAAACTGAACTAAAAAAAGCTTAGTATAGTTTGGGGTGAACTGAAAAGAGACAATGTAGAAATTAACATTGATAGGGACACTATTGAGGAGCCGGAAATAGTTAGAAGAGTAACGATTGCCAATACTGAAAACACTAGCTTTAATGGGGACTACAATGGAGAATTCATGTTCTGAAGTTTCGCCCTCATCAGATCAGAAAAAGAGAGGAAGTAAGGAAAAAAGATTAAGTGACATTTTTCTGAAATAGATCGTATAAGAATTAGTAAATTAGACCTGATCATATTTGGGGAAATATTATTTCTAAAATCATACAGGGTGCTATTTTCCCAAAATTTTACCATATAAAATCAATTCCTTGTCAATTATTGTTAAGTTGGGCTTTTGGTGCAATAGGAATTTTTATGGATAGCACTTTTGAAAGAAAGTTTTAGCTTTGTAGCAATTATCTTTAGAAAAAACTGCAAAAAAAAAAAAAGAAAAAAAAAGGCTATGTATCTACTACTACTCTTCAAAATTGCTATTCAGCTTAATTACCTCCATGGAGCCTGGAAAAGGGGAAAGTGGATTTGCCCAATTGCTCACTTGCTTGGGCTTATTACATACTAGTTAGGCTTCTATCACTTCTACGTATAAAAACCAAAAAGAATTACAAAAATAGGGAGATTCGGTTTTTTTTCGTACGGTTTTTAGTAGAAAAATATCACTTTTAAGAAATTTTTAGAAACATACAATTTTTAAAATAGTTATTAGTTATCAATTACTAAAAACTAGTTAATCGTTATCAATTACAAATTATAAATACTTTTAGTACTATTTACTATTTTAAAAATGAACTTTTCTAAATATATTTTTAAAAATGATATTTTTCTAATAACAATCATAGGGGACCTGAAAAAACACAGGCCACCGTATAATTCAATTTTTTTTCCTAAAAATAAGGTAGAAGGCCCAATTTCCCTTTTTAGTCCCCTTGCCAACATAAATTTGGTCCGTGAAAAAAAACGAAAAAAAGGAAAAATCCTCTTGTAACTTGCATATAAAGAACGAAGAATGTTTAATATGTTCCAGAGCGAAAAAAAAAATGTTCCATAAGTCCTAAAATAAGGGAATACCCGTTTTCAAAATCATATTTTAAATATCAGTTTTTAATTTTTATTTTATAAATACTATTTTTAGAGAAATGTAGACCACCATTATTTTACGAATAAAGTGTAAACCACGATGTACATTTAATGCATAAAATATATACTGTAGTTTATATTTCATGAATGAAAATTACACTAAAAATTATCACACATTTTAAAATGTATACTGTTCATATTTTACATGAAATGTGTATCCCATAAATAAAATTTACATTGTAAATGTGGACTACTCATATTTTGCATATGTAACGTGGACCATAAAAATGGATATTTTTGAAAGAAATATTAAAAACTGGTATTTATGAAAATAAGTTTTGGAAACAGGTAGTTAAGAAAATAAGTTTTAAAAACAAGTAACAAACGTAAATTTCTCTAAAACAAGTCCTCAACCACGTCTCAAACTGAAAAAAAAAAAAAAAAAAACAAAAAAGGTTCTCAAAAATAAATTGCGTTCCAGCTCTCAATGCTTCTCCTAAATCTCCCACCACACCCGCCTTTTAAATTTTTTAATTCTCACCAAATTGATTAGTAACTTTTTTTTAATTAGTTTTGTAAGCACTAAGCACTATGATTTCATCACCCTTATGCATAAAGGGGAAAAAAAGGGAAACACTCCACATTTATTAAATATTATGTCGAATCTACTTTCCGCCATCTTAATAGGTGGTTCTATTGCACAGTGTTTTTTCTCCCTCCACCTATTTTTTAAATAGAACCCTCACAAAATTTTAAATTTTTTAAATTCCTTTCTACACGCTTTTTAGTACCCATTAGTAGACATTTTTTGAAATATCTTTTTTTCCACCCTCCTAATACTTTACTATCTAAATACATACACTTTCTTTTACTATCCAAATACATACACGAATATTACTTAAGAAAAAAAGGAAAAAAAATTGCTTCAAGCAAGTTTATATGCAAATTAAACAAGAGCATAATAGAGTTGTTATTCCTTTTTTTTTTTTTTTTTTAAAATTTATAGTTAATGGGTGGGTAGCAAAAAAATCTATTAGAGAGGAGAACGTGGATTATCATCAACATAAATACAAAATAAAGAACATAAATAATAACATTTTAATGAAAAATAATAATAACAAATCCAATTTCTTATTCTCACAAATACAAAATAAGATTCCTAAAAAAATACATAATAAGAACAAAAAAAAAATAATATTAAATATTTTTTTGGAAAAAATTACCTTACTAATATGAAAATCATACATACGATCAAAACCTTATTACTCATCTTATTTACCTTTTTCATTATATATGGTTATAAAAATTAAATTATTTATAATTTTGATTTGTTAATATTTACGACATAATTCTATATATATATACTTTATAAGGTAAGTTCGAGGGTGGATTAAAAAATAAGATTTTCTTAATCAGTACTGCATAAACGCATTTACGTCAATTTACATTAGAATATTCTTATAAATAGTCAATTAATTAGACGGGGTGGAGAGACTCATTTCCTCATTTTTTTTTTCTTTTATCTTCTTTTTTTTTTTAATAATGAGAGGAAAATTATTTATTTATTTATTTTTATTTTAGGACAATTATTGTATTTAAAATATTTGTATTTTGTTGCTTTCAGAAAATGGGTTTATGGCACAATGGTCTTTGAACTATCCAAGCTGTCGCATTTTGTTCATCAGAGTTCTAATTATGACAATTAAGTCTCTAAATTTTTCAAGTTGAAATAATTTGGCCTCCTAAACATGCTAAACTGTCAAATTTACAACATAATGTATATAAAAAATATATATAAAGAGCACATTATAGTATCTAAAAATGTATTTAAAAGAAAACAAATTAGACATATTTGGAGAGAAGGAAAAAAACTCTAAAAAAAATGCCAATAATAGAGAAGAAAAAATATTATTTGTATTTTTTAAGATTTTTGGAGCTACAAATTTAGAGAAAATTTTTCTCTGATTATTCACTTTTATACTTGAAGTTCTCAAATTACTTTTCAAATACACTTTCAGATGCTACCACATACTCCATAAGTGACTTTTTAGTTCAAAATTTAAAAATAATTTGTAATTTAAACAGTTTAGAGATCAAATTGTTACAAATTTAAAAAATTTAAAGGCTTAATTGATATAATTAAAACTCTTGAGGATCCATTGGCAACAGGTTGGATAGTTCAGGACCATTTTGTGCCATTAACCCTTTATTCTTAAAGAATGTATTTGTTTACAGTGGTCAAAGCTTCAACGGGGACTCGGAAGTGTAAGGGCCAAGGGCCACACCACTCCGACCTCGGCCTCCGGCTTTTTTTTTTTCATATTTAAATATATATATCTATATATGATCCTCATTCTACTCCAGCTTTAAGAGATCTTTCCTTCTCCGTAAGAAGATCTCACCAATTTCACCCATATTCCGTACGATCTCAAGTCAAAAGGTGGGTTCCGAATCCGGATTCGAATCCTCTTCCCCTAGAAAATTTTCCCGGAATTCTGTTTTCAATTTTCTCCTCAAACAAACAGATTTTTTTTTTTAAGGAATTGCTATAATGGGTGTTCGGTTAAAGGACCCTAGGATGAGCTCACTCTCTGTCTTCCTCCTCGTGCTCCTGCTCCTCTTTACGGCCTCTGCTCAGGTTCTCTCTCTCTCTCTCTCTTTTGATATATGCAGATAAATACACATGCACGGATGGAGGAATTATGTATGTATAGTTGTGTATTGATCGAGCTGGTTGCAGGAGTCTGGGATCGAAAATGAGAGGGAAAATTCTAGTGGATCCAAAGATCTGGGCCGTCGGAGCAAGGTCCGTATAATTTATCTCTGTCTTTCAAGATCTGATCTGTTTGTTTTGATTAGAAGATTTATGAGAAAATTGGGGAAATTAGATAATTTTAATTTGTTTTTCTTTGTGCAAAAAGAAAAAAAAAAAAAAAAACCATTTTCTCTTTAGTTTTAGTTGTATGAAACCCTCCTCAACCATGCCCAAGCTAGACTTGTTTTAGATCCAGAAATTAGTTTAGTTTTTGTGCATATTAACAACTAATAAAAGCTCTAAGTACGCCAAACTGATGAAATTTTCGGGTTTTGAATTTCTAATAATGTACTAACAGTATCTCTCTGCTGCCATATAGGGCATAAGGCATCCAAATTGTTCTTCTGGAGTGAATTTCAGTAGCTTAGCTGCACTTCAGTTATACTGCTACTAGAAGTTTTCGTTTCGCTGTTTCGAATGTTGTTGTTTAAGATATTTCAATTTCTGTGTGTAGATTGAATTAAGCAGCCTGGGGAAGGATGCTGTTGGAGACAAGAATGATAATGATTCTGTTGATTTTGGTGTCAACTTGGACTCTGGGCTTGGAGTTTTCGATGCCTTTTTTGCTAGTTTTTCAATGATTTTAGTCAGCGAGGTTTGTTCTTACGCTCTTTCGATTCCTACGTAATGTTTATTGTACTCTGGATTAATTTGCGCAATCACTAACTTATTTAGTGACCAGTAAATCTTCAAAGAGAATGATTTTTTTTTTTTTTGATAAAGTTCAATCAGTTCTAAAAACAATTTCTTAGTTTGCTTTGTAGTTTTACATTTTAGATAGGTCTGCTTCTTTATCTGGATTGTATACTATTTGACTGCACTTTCATCTGATTAATTTTTACTGATTGACAATTGGACTACTAGATTGGAGATGAAACATTTATCATTGCAGCTCTTATGGCAATGCGTCACCCGAAGTCAATTGTTTTATCTGGTGCACTCACTGCCTTAATTGTTATGACAGTAAGTTTTCTGATTTTCTTCTATACCTAATATGTATGATACATGTCCCTTCAAAATATATATATATATATATGATATATGTGAATGTCCTATATAAATATATAATATATACATGTATATATGTTTTCCTGTTATTTTCTCTTTCTTTCGTGATGCGCAGCATTCTTCTATACTGTCAAAATATAAGGATTTGCATAGTAGCAACTGAGAAGCACTTGGTTTCCTCTATTCTCAATTTATTTAAGACTATTGTTGCACGTTTCAGGTACTTTCGACAGGACTGGGTAGGATTGTTCCAAACTTGATATCAAGGAAGCACACAAATAGTGCAGCTACAGGTATATACTCTCGTTTGTTTTTGTCATTCATAGATTCTACTGGTTGATTCTTTGCTAGACTATGCATAGTTATTCTATCAACTTTGTCTGTCTATCTTAAGACTCTTGGATTTTATATGGCATGAGATGATTTTGTTTTCTAATTTCTGCAGAAAATAAATGCTATGTCAATGACTAGTTGACTTTTGGCGCAAGATTATTCTCAACTTCTATTTTCTTTAATTTGCAGTCCTTTATGCATTTTTTGGATTGCGGTTACTTTACATTGCTTGGAGATCTGACTCAAAATCTTCCCAGAAGAAGGAAATGGAAGAAGTGAGTTCTTTACTCAATCTCAGTTGCAAAATTTTCTAATATATGTTTTCCCGTTGTTAGCATGGGACAAATCTGTTTTCAGTTGTGATGTTAAACTTATTGAGGTTTCGTAAGTCTTGTTGTTCCTGTATAATAGGTTGAGGAGAAACTCGAGGCTGGTCAAGGGAAGACATCCTTCCGGCGCTTCTTCTCCAGATTTTGCACGCCAATATTTTTGGAGGTATGCTTTTTGCATGAATACTTCTTACTGAGCTTATAGATTCCTTTTTCTCTTTGCTGGTTCTGATCTACGTCAATGGCTCAAGGCTTATGCTTCATATCATAATCATGATCCAGGGCTGGTTACGTATTGAGAATACTTGTGTACCTTCTTAGTCTTTGCATTACCCTGTCTTATGCTAACCATCATTGTTGAAAATTTTTCCTGGTTTCACTTTTGCAGTCATTTATCCTAACATTTCTAGCGGAGTGGGGTGACCGTAGCCAAATTGCAACAATTGCAGTAAGAGAATAGATCAATTGTAGTTTCGTTATACAGGCTCTTTTGGTTTTGGTTTTATAATGCAAGTAATTTTGATTTTGCAGCTAGCCACCCACAAAAATGCAATTGGAGTAGCCGTAGGGGCAACAATAGGACACACCATCTGTACATCAGTGGCTGTGGTTGGTGGGAGCATGCTGGCGTCCAAGATCTCCCAAGGCACAGTTGCTACCATTGGAGGCTTACTCTTCCTGGGCTTTTCCTTGTCCTCGTATTTCTATCCTCCTCTGTGAGTTTGATGTTGTGGGCTAACCTGATTCTTTTAGAGCACCAGTGCTCTTCACTTCAGAATGTTTTAATTTTTGTTCCCCTCCTCCCCCCNAAATCTTAGCATATAGATGTTTGTTAATGGCCTAGTCATATTTATACTCGTTTCTTTTCGAGCAAAAAAACAAAAAAAAGAAAAATCATATTTATACTCGTTGTATGTTTCATATTTCGCTGTTATAGACTTTGTTATTTACCTGTTTTCTTCCTCTCGAGTTGGTGAAATTTTTCGACAAGTAGAGTGAAAAGGCACGTACAAGTAATTGTCCGATTTTTATTTTTTTTATTTTTTAAATGGAGTAGGCACTACCAGAAAAACTTGTAATCAAATAAGAAAACATAAAAGTTTATGGAAGCAGAAGAAAAGAAGGAATGACAGATTGACATTCTTAAACACTCACAGCAGTTTAACACAGTTGTCTGGTTTATAACGTGTACAAATTCGTGTCTTCGCGTACCAATCTCGTGATTAGAGAGACTGAGACAATAAAACAAATGCGTGAACGCATAGAACTCTACAAAGAAATGGGAATTAGTCATAATTTGAACTAACATTAATCAGTACGGCTCTTCATTTACAACTCATCACACATAATACACACCTTGATTTATTCAGTGTTAATTGAATGAAGAACAAAGCCGTAGAGGGCATATCATGATTTTAGCACATTTAACTTGAGGTTCTCTACTATGATATCCATCCCAGACAGCTACTAGTTTCTTCTATTTCGTTTTTTCTGTTTATTGTTTTCATCTTCCCCATCTGTTTTAGCAAACAGATATATATGAGGTTTCACGCAGAAGCTAGTCTACTTAAGTGTAAGCATGTCTTCTTCTGTGCACTAATATAGGTAATATAGGTTGGTTTTAGCCAAGGTGTTTTACGTTAGTCTAGCTATATGCAAAATACTCATGTTTGAAGCCAAGCGTTTTACATTAGTCGGAAAGAGAGATACAATGGAGCATATTCAGTAAAGGAGGTTGAATCATTTCAAAGTCTCTCAGGCTGCGGTTCCTCCTCTTCTTCTTCTCCCTCCTCAGAGAAAACAACACCTCCACTTGGTTCGGAAACTTGGCGCCGCCTCTTACTTTTACTGCCTTCTCCAACTTTCGGTTCTCCAACTTCTTGATCCATAACAGTACTCGATGAATCTTGAGCATACATCAGACAGACTCCACAATTTTTAACGCAGCAAGAGTCAACAGGACCTCTGAAAATGTCCACAGGTTAGAAGTCAAATGAGGCCTCAGTTGTAGTCTGCAAACTAGTGCACCAATTTGCTTCCCCTTTTTCCTTTCAAAACATTGAGATTCGGACTGTAGTCATACCACAAGAACAAGCTATGATCTGAATTTACAAATCTTTCTACACGAAACGAATCCAAATCCTCGTCCCCTGCCCAACCCCGCCCCACATCTGGGTATCAAATTGGTGGCTCTCACACTACTTGGTTTTGAATTCAGATTCAGTTTGGAAAAACAAGCTACTGCAATACTTGTAGTTCTCGAACGCGACAAGAGCGCATAGAGCAAAAGTGCAAAACCCAAGAAGTTGGTGCTAAACCAATGTGGTATATAAGCTTTGATATTTATAGAAGATCCTTGAGAATACAAAATTAGCTAGCAATAACAAATTAATAACTTCTCCCTGGAGTACAAAAAATCATCTCTATTGAGTTGATCAGTGGTAAGTTTGATCAAGTAATTTATCAATCCCAATTAAAATTAATAACAGATCACAAATCATAATTCAAATGATCATTGCTTAACAACCCGATTCAATTTCTTCATGACATCTTCGACAATTGCTTCAACCAATTTGGACTCTGGCCTGGAGACAAGCTAATTGCAAGTAAGAAATTGTAAGAAATTAAAATGAAAAAAAAAAAAATTGGAGAAGTAAAATAAAATGTATCTTTCATATTAGTGATACCGAAGTTGTTAGAGTTCGTAACCCGAATTCTATTAGTCCTAGCCCGAAATCTTTGTGGTGCGACATACGTGACATTTTTTGTAATTGGGAGAAATTTTGAGATCTGTGGTGGAAGCGGAGGGATCGGGCCGATATGGACCTATTTTATTGGGCCGTTTTTTTTTTCGTACAATTTTTTTGTCTGTACACATATGTATTTTAGGATTTTGGGAATTCTATATATTTTGGCTTGGCCGTGTAAAACTCTACCTTTGTATCTTATTTTCGACATAGTGAAATTTCCTCATCTGCCAATGATTTTTCCCGATTATAGTTTTCTACTTAAATCTATGTGTTCTTGTTTTTTCATTCTTTTGTCGATTATTGTTCATTAATTCTTAACAGAGGTGTTTCTCGTAAACATCCAATTCAAGTGCTAGACATAGATTCATTAGTGGCCACATGATATCATGATCATACGAGTAAAAGATAGTACTACGTACGTATAGTTACCTAGTGTTTCGTGAATCCCATCCTGATATATTTGCAGCTTTCTCCAAAGCATCTCTCCAAGCACGTCTCTTACTTTTATTAATCTTGGACCTTTTATTAGATTGAGTATTTATATAGTTGCCTTGTTGCTTTCGAAAATCTGATGGATCTACTCCGTAGAAAATTGGTATAATCTTTTGTTTTGTTTTTTCCTTGCATCGGAGTATTTGCACAAGTTCATCTAAGCACCAAGAGGAAGAAGCATAGTTTTTGGAAAAAATGATTATCGAAACTTTGGATTTCTTGATTGCCTCGACAAGGGCGGTTGAAATTTCGTCCCCTCTCTCGAGCACATCATCTGTGTATGTTTTGATCTTCTTTTGACGTAAAGCTTCGCGAAGATGACTCGTGAAGTTATCTCGCGTATCTTCGCCTCTAAAACTAAGAAACACATCGTATTTGTTCTTTCTTGATGAAGCTGTAGAGCAAGAACAACCCATTTTGTGAAGCAAAATATCCTAGTTATCTTTGAGGATACTATGTTTGGAGTGAAAAAAAAAAAAAAATGTTCTGTGTGAATAGGATCAAAATATTCCAACATTTGAGAACTTACAAGTCAATGACGGTGCCTAAACTACTACATTAATAAATGCCACACACACACACACACATATATATATATAATATACAATATATGTATGTAACGGTATCTTTCAAATATTGAAAACAAGTAACTAAATATTATTATAAGTGTTTTCAAGTGAATTGTCATTCTGACCCAGTATTACTTAGCTGATAATCACTCGATCAACAGTCAACACGTAGTAATTGAAAAATAAAGCTCACCAAGCTTTGCACGTGCAAAGAGTTAGAGCGATATAAAGTATGTGTTTTTTTTTTTTTTGGGGTGGAATAAAGTATGTGTGTTTATACATTTATATTCTTGCCCATTGAGAGGTTCAAATATGTGTATATATAAATATTTTTTTTTTATTTTGGTTCAACGTTGAAAGGTTCAGAGATATATTTTCTAAAGAGGAGATCATATTAGACGTCATGGAAACTTCTGAAAAGAAACGCAATTCTTCTTCTTTTTTTTTTTTTTTAAGGGAGAAGAAAAGAAACGCAATTGATGGAAGCAAATGTTTTGTTCTGTTTTGTTTTTAAAATAACAAAAAGAACAACAAGAAAGATCTTTACAATATCGATCCATCATTAATTTCTTCTTCATCAACGTGATTCTCTCCCATTCATAACAAATTCCTTACACTGTAATGTATTAATGAAGGGTAAGATTTCATCTCTACATCTTTGATATGATATTTTTTTCTTCCCTCTATTCAGGACGTTGAAATGATATCCAATCAAGACTGTTACATGATTATATAATCTACGACTATTTAAATACAAAATGAATTTTATTGTATCAAATTATATATAGCATCATAATCACAAATTCAAGACAAATTAAGATCATATTATCGATAATTCTACCAATTACCGGGGATGAATAGATTATGCATGAAAATAAATGATTCAGTTAGCTGAGAGTTTTTTTGATGTGCTTCTAATTAATTTGCAGCTTTTTAAATAAAATGTCCATGAGTTTATATAGCAACAGATGATGACTTTTGTTTAATTTGGAAGTAGCTATAAGAAGGATTAAATAACACGGACTTTTTAGATGAAGCAGGTTGGCTCAAGTGGTAAAAGCACCTACTATTTGGGATTTCGGTCTTAAATTCAAGTCACACTAGGAGTAGGCGTGAAAACCTATTATCCCTAATGGGATGGGGTGGGGATTGCGTAATAGTAGGGTTTTTTCTTTTAATTTATAATAAGTTGAGGTCATTAGCTAAACTCTACTTTTTAAAAAAAATATATATTACATGAACTTTTTAGAGGAATATTGGCAACAATACTATCCTTTGTATTCTTTCAATTTCACTATACATATAGATTCTACTCTGAGTTGTCAAATTATTAAAATGTTAAATTAGATAATAAAAGCTATTTGTAGGCATGAGAATGTAAAAGGTAGTGCATTGAGTACTCAATTTTTTTTTTTTCAAAACAATAAGTAAGAGAATTGAGTATTAAAACTTTTTATTGGAAGTATGGCGTGTGGTTATCCATTAGACTAAATTTACAATCGGATTAATAACATAAACTTTTAAAACAGAACCTTTTAGGTGTTGAAAATACCAAATAATTTTTTCCTACCTTAGCAAAAAAAAAATAAAAGTTATCGGCTAATGTTTATATAAAGTAATTAATAATACTAGGAGTCCCAACTCAAAAATAAAAACCAGATCTTAGAACATAAACGATAGCAAAATATCGTGGATCTGTTTTTCATTTATTCGGGATGAACCTTTCATTGTTTTTTTGTTTTTTCACTACAATAGATGCCCAATAAAATGGTACTAAAATAATGGGATAAAACATGGAATCCTAACATTATTCTAAAAATTTATCCATATTCCGTGAGCAAGGAAAAAAAAATTATCCTTAATATTGGGGATGTGTCCGATTTTGAAAGAGTAGTGCTATTCATCCCGGGTGATTTCTACAAGTCACATGTCTTTTTCTCAATGGGAAATGGCTACATTTTTGTAAAATGAACTCTTTACTCATATCCACGCAAAAGGAATAGACTGCCACAAAGCCCACATAGCTCGTGTTGAGTTACATGAGTGGCATTAAGAGCGATTAAGAGCGGTTTTCAATTTCAAAGCCTTACTTTTACAAAACGAACCCAGGGAAAAAAAAAAAAGCATTTATAATCTTTTTTGTAGAGATTTAGTTTCTATTTTCGAATCCTATCTACGATAGAGATAAATATATACGTACATGTATGTATTAGTGTCTATTTTGAATTGGCATTTTGAAGAAGGGTGTATTTGTTAAAAAAAAAAATTAAAAATTTATCAAAATATACTCTCGTGATGTTGCAAAAGAATGCCACATAGCACATAGGTTGGTGGCACAAAAGAATTGGGCCCTTTAATATTACTCCTGTGAAAATAAGTGGCACATAACGTTCTCTAAAATTTTTTTCACAATTAATTTTTTATTGCTTATAAAATGCATTTGCTAATTACCTATGGAGTGTTTGATAATTAAAAGACTGAAAAAACAAAACTAGATTTAGAGGGAAATGAGGAAGAGAAAAATATAAAAACAAAAATAAAAAAGAAAAAAAAAGGTAAGTGGACATAATATGGAAATCAAATAAAGTAATTAATATTACGTCAAAAAGGAAACTTTAGGAATAATGATCACGATTCACTATGACAGATTCTTAATTTCTTTATTTGGGCAGGATAATTAATGTCTCTTAAAAGAAATTGACTCCCTTAGCTTAGTAAAGCTTTATATATTGTTATGTATTAGTCAAAGTTAAATATTGTTCGTTGCTGTAGCTGTTGCTATTCCTCTCTCCTATAGATTTTGTTTCGGTCTCTTCTCTTCCTTGGCTTCATCTTAGCGTCTACCTCTTTTCAGTGTATGTGTCTCTTTCTCTGTAGTTTTTGTTTCGTTTATTAATTAATATGTCTTTAATTGTATATTTCATTTCAATGGCACAATTGAATACATGGCGAATCTGTTAAGTAGTGTCTTGTTTCGCATTCATTGTTTATTAAATATTAAAATTTGGTCTCACTTTCTTAAAGCACATTAAGAAAGCA
Organism: Trema orientale; assembly: GCA_002914845.1. NCBI lineage: Eukaryota > Viridiplantae > Streptophyta > Magnoliopsida > Rosales > Cannabaceae > Trema > Trema orientale. The sequence goes on from JXTC01000722.1 coordinate 78,891, forward strand.
CAAACTCTGCATGTGGACAAATATTTGTTTGAATAGCAAATTTGGCTTAATTTATATTCGCGTGAACGATATTTGATTTGGTTATAATATATAAGATATGATTCTGTGATCATATGAAATACTATACTTAAGTTTTTGCTTTTCTCATGATTTTGATATAGTAATTCATTTTCTTCCCCTTTGTATTAATCCTAATATACGAGTTTTTTTTTTTCGGTCGCAATTAAATATGAATGCATGTTTGTCATATTAATGATTATTGCCTTCTGAACATATAGCTAGAACCTTGGTATTGATCAATATTGCTTGGTTCTTATTTATTTATTTATTTTATGTACAATATATAAATACCTTTATTTTTCTTTTATTTTCTCCATTTTGTACCCTAATTCAAGTTTGATTTTCTTTGAGAAAGTTGAAGCTGTGTTATTTTGGTGATGATTACATGTCTTATGTTTGTTATATTGCACTTATGCGTATCTTTGATGGGGGGCATATGTTGATTGATTAGA
>JXTC01000722.1:79562-103144 GCA_002914845.1 Trema orientale
GAAAAGAGAAAGAAAGGGTTGATTAAGAAGGCTAAAGAGTTGAGCACCCTTTGTGAGGTAAGGGTGTGTTTAATAGTGCATAATGTCAAGAATGGCTCTCTTGACACACCATCAACCTTTCCCCAACACCCTTCTGAAGTGAGGCCCCTCGTTGAGGCGTATGAGGCCGCCAGGATCCAAAATCCAACCTCTAGGCGACACTTAAACATGTCCGACTTTTTCACCGAACGGATAAAGAAGCTTAACACCAAGAAGGAGAAGCTGCATCAGCAAACCAACGATCTTACTCAGAAGACTCATGGTAATTACCGTGAAAAGCTTCCCAAGTGGCAAAGTTTCATTGATGAGCTCTCTGCGAACCATGTTTTTGAGCTTCATTCTTTTCTGAAAGACAAAGTTGAACAAGTGGAGAAGCACATGAGATTCCGGAGTAACCAGTTTGCTACACAGGAACAACAAATGAACATGTTGCAGCCCAGCTTCCAGTACTATTCATCTCATCATGATCATGCTGCGGCCGCTAATTACCAAATGTACGGCCAGCTTCCTTTTTATTATCCTCCACAGCCCTGGATTCATCATGATCAATCTAGCTTCTCCAAGATCCCTTTTGATCTAAATGATCCTCATTATAATGTCTCCTTCACTAGGATGCTGAACTCTGGTGCGGCAACTGATGATCATTATCAGAGCTACGCTTCTAGTAGTAGTACGAGTAGTAGTGTCCTTTTAGAAGGACCAGGTGATGATTATAACATGAGGTGTAATATGTTCAACATGAGTAGTACTGGTCCTCCTATGTTGGGATGTGGGATGCAGCAAAGTGATCAGAATGGGATGGCCATGTTCTCCAACAATTCTATGGCACTTCAGCCGTATGTGCAACAGCCACTACTGCCACTGCTGGCCAGTACATCGGCCGCTGAATCGCTTTATTGTCCGACCATGGAACTTATCCGTGGGCAGTCTCCAGCAGAGCCAATGGCTGCAGCTGTTTCGTCGGGTCATGGTGGTCAAATACTTAATGGTTCTGATCAGGCGGAGGTTAAGTACTACTACTAGAACACCAATGGTTTTCGGTTGAAGAATGGTAATGCCACCCCAACTGGCCCAGGGATTTATCTGGACTATGCAAATTGAATGATTTGGAGATAGATTAACTTGAATTGGGGTTGTGGTTATGTTACGACTAGCTAGCTTATAATTACTTTTGGTTTTTGTTTGTTGGATGCTACGCTTTTATTTAGTTTGTCATTTTGTGTTATCTATTGCTTTGTTACATATCAAGATATTTCCATTAGTAATAATGTATTGGTTGTTACATATCAAGATATTTCCATTAGTAATAATGTATTGGAATTTGTTTAGAGTTTTTATCTTTGTATTGCAGTTTGCTTTGGCCTTTGTTTATATTCCCATTACTCTTTTTTGGGTTCTATACGTAGCAGCAAACTGCATGGAGCTGCCAATACATTTCAAAAATCTGAAGTAGTGAAAGAAAAAAAATGCAGACAATATAATGCAGCAGCTAATCTATATTCAAGTTGCATGAAAAACTTTAGTTGTTTGGAGAAGTAAAAATCTAGGTCCCAATAGTATAGTTACAGGGAGTTTGAAAATCACCTATTCTAAAACCATGTTAACTAACTAACAATCTCCTAAGTACTTGAACTCCAGTTTGTGCTGATCAATATATTTGTTCCTACAGTGTTCTAAAACACCAGTTTCCGTAAGGAAATAAGCAAGGAAAACCCCTTCTCAAACATAAGGGTATATGTCTGTGTGATATGTGAACTAGTATTGTCCATTTGGACTGATCTCGCCAAGTCAGCCATATCATAATAGGTCTGTAGCATTTGTTTCCCTTGATTCTAGATACTAACAAGTTACAAGTCAAAGAATGAAATTAGATTTTTTTTTTCATCCAAACATCTTAGCCTTATTATTACAAATAACTTTAAAATAGGCAAGCAGGAAGTTTACTTCTAGTTGCACATATTCACTCCTATTTTACAGTATGTAATTTATCAATTTACAACTGATTGAGTTGACTGTAGATTGAATGCATATACTCGCTATTTAATTTATTCTATGGTATCAGATATGGATTTTGTCAACTCTCATTTACTCTGTATCTTTCTATTAATTATTACGCACATCCTTTCCTTACTTACAAGATACAATTTAACAATTTACAACTCATAAAGTTGACTATACGAAGCAAGCAACAAATCCATTCAAATTCTGTCATAACCTTTGCGGTCAGAGTTATTGATTTCATTTTTGTCAATTCTCATTTACATTGTACCTTTGTAATCATTATATATACATATATTTTTTCTCTATTGACAGTATGTAATTTAGCAATTTACAACTCATACATTTGAATATAATTTGTGGATATATACCCACTCTTGATATACGAATAAACGTACAAATTATCAAAATTTTTATAAGAAACACATGGCGATGGTGGTAGAAAGACCTAGGCAATTACTTTTCCATAGATCATAAAGATGTAACATTAAGTGGTGTTGGTGTACTGATATCACCAATTTTGCAGCATTGATATAGATACTTAACGGAATCATTCTAAGACTTTGACTTAGATTTCCTTCACACCCATATATAATATAATTAATAAACAATAACACATAATAATAAGTTGATGATGCATTCATAGTCGAGCAACAAACCGTTTCCTATAACAGAGACATCCTCCCAACCCCGACCATATAATGGAATTTTTTTTTTTGCCCCAGAATTCAAATATTGCATTCTCGTTCTTGAAGGTTGAGCTATATATCCTTTTATTCAATGTGAAGAATTCACTTATAAAACAAGAAGGACTTATTTGAGAGAGAGAGAGAGTTTTTTGACACAATCACTAGGATAAGTTTATTATAAGTAGCATATATAGTTGCCATCATAGGTCCCATGCACATGCATGTTATTCATCATATTCCCTATTTTCTAAACCTTTAGCTTCCGAGAAACAGAGGACAGTTCGCCATCACGCAGATGAGGAGGCGTCGGCATTGGAGTGACTTCAGCATTTCGACCTGTAATGCTGGAAGTCCCTGCTTCCTCAGCTAAAGAATATGGCTCTGAATGCGCAACTGGCACTGCCATTGGAGTCACACTCTCAACATTTCGGGCTTTAGTAATAGAAGGTGGCCCTCCTGCTTCCATTCCCGAAGCATCGATAGTATCCACGTCTACATCTATGGGGTCAGGGTCTGGCTCTGAAACTGGGAGCACATCAGATAATTGTGTTGTTAACTTGTGTACACCTTGTGACGAAGCACGTTCTCTGGACTCCTGTGAAACTAGAACCGTCCGGGAACTCATAGGCGGTTGAGCTGAAATGGTTTTTGGCGAAGGCGGCCCGCTTTGCGCCATTGAAGATTGACTAAGAGAAAAGAGAACAGAGAAGAAAAGGAGGTAAATTACACGAGGCACATAAGATAATGGGAAGTGGGAAATGGAAACCATGGTGGTTGGAATATGGTTTAGCTAGGTATATCAGTGAGTGGCCAGATTGATCGACCAGGATGTGGCGAGTAGTATTTATACAAGAGGAGCCAACTTCATGTCAGCAGAAGAGCGTGATGGTTTTAAAGAACGTGAACCTGTGAATGCATGGGACTGTATAAGAGAGTTATTAGAGCCCAAAAGGTAGGTGGTAGCAGAGAAAATCGGACAGGAGTTGCGGAACACGTAAAGATATGTCGTAATTCTAAGTTTAGTGCTTGCTGCTTTGAGGCAGGTTCAAATCGTGTGTGTATGAGTATTTGGATTCACTTTTCAGCTTCAGCCTCTTAATTTACAAATTGATTCAGGTGGCACTGGTAGATTGGACTGGATGAAATTTCTAAAAACTTGACTATATGCAAAATAATTGTATTTTATTTATAAAATGTAACTAATCCAAATCAGTTTGCACTTATCTTTATTAGTACAGTAAAAATACATGTTAAAAATACATGTGATTCTATAATTTTATTCAATAGTCATACTTTTGAAGTTTAATTTATAATATAAACTTTGTACATGAGATTACTCGACATTTGCTATTTCTTTTTCAAAGTTTATAAAAAATTCATAAAAGGTGCGTCTACAGTAGGGGCGTCCTTGCGTAGGGTCCTGTCTATACACCGTTTGATGGGAATCTGTGTATAAACAGATTCCCCACAAATTCCCGTTATTCTCCACAGATTCCCATCAAACGGCGTATAAAGAGTAGCCCTACGTAGGGACGCCCCTACCGTAGTCCTCCCCGTTTAATTTTGTTTGATTTTTGTCTTTTAATATGTTAAGCCCGAATTATGAGCTTGAGCCCAGTCTATTGACTACTATAACTGACCCATATCCATAAGCGCGTATTTGATAGGATTGTTTCCTTTATTTTATTTATTTATTTATTTATTTATTTATTATTATTATTATTATTATTTGCCAACTGGATTTGACGAAATTTTGAAAAGTCTGCGGACGAACATCCATAATTAATTAGGTAATCAATAAAAAAATCATTTAGACTTCAATTAAATGAATAAGTGAAGAATAAACTTAGATTACAGGAAAAGAAGTCAATAATAATCTGTACTTTTTTGAGACTTATAGAAATGTGACCAAATTTTGGACTCAATTTCAGTAAATGTCCCATTGTCAAATATTATAGCAAAATGTCCAGTATATATGTTTATATAAAAAGTGTAAAATTTTATATACCAAGTATAAAAAATTATATACCCATTGCATTTCAGTACAGTCACTAAAATTGGTAGATATGTGTATCTACTTAAGTGTAAAAATATATCTATTTAGACATTTAGCTATAAAATTTTAAAACTGGACATCTACTTAATCAAATTTAAAATTTTGGTTATCCACCTAAATTTCTCTATTTTTTTTTTTTAACGCCAAACCCAAAGAGAGGCTAATTTGGCTAATTTATTAGGAAAAGGTTCATAAATACCCATTTTAAAAGTCATATTTTCATAAATACTCGTTTTTTATTTTTATTTCATAAATATTCGTTTTACACCCGTTTTTGGAGAAATATAGACCACCACTGTTTTACACACGGTATACATTTCATGCATTAAATGTATACCGTGGTCTACATATATAACCACACTAATTAGGACTAAGTATATGTAAAAATAATACTACTTGTTGCCCTGTTCCAAATACCACGACAAAGAAGCATAATTTTGTGAGAGAACAATTACGGATAACTTGGCTCTCTTAATTGCTTTCGTATTAAGTGTACCCATGAAACTTCATCTCCTTTATTCTTCAATTGGTCATCCATGAAGGTGGTGATTTTTTTTTTTTTTTTAACCATGAGAAAGATGACTAGTAAAGGTATCGCGAGTATCCTCGCCTCTAAAACTATGAACACATCGCACCTTGAGCTAGAGAAAGATGAACCCATGGTTTAACTACTTGTTACTACAGCAATACATTATAAATCAAAACAATTCAACAAATTAAGGCCATATATATAGTTTATTGCTAAGCGTGTTTTATTAAGTCATTAAAGAATGGATTCCATAGAAAAATACAAAACCGTGGCATGAATGATCAAAACAAGGCGATTTTGAAAATTCTTGTGACTAACGAGAAAACGTGGTAAAATGGCCTTGTATTTCATAATTTTTTTACGAAATCTCCTGTGTTTTAAGAAATATAAGAAAACTCCTCTGAATTTGATTTTTTATTATAAAAAACATTGTAATTTAATTTTTTTAAAATTTCGACCTCCTCATATCATCAAAATTAGAGAAATTGATATAAATGACAAAATTATCCTTAGTAAACAATAGATTTAGATTTATAATAAATTTAAGAATTATCTATACTAGTTTTCAAATAACATTTTGATTTTTCAAATAATCTCATAAGTAATAAAACAGTTTCCAAACAATTATTTATGTATCCAAACACAAAGTAAAAATGTAATATAAACTAAGTCTACTATCCACTAAGGATAATTTTGTAATTTCTTATTAATTTTTTCAATTTTATTTGCATGAGAAGGTTGGATTTCAAAAATAGTCGAATTATAATGGCTTTTGTAATAAAATGTCAAATTTAAGAGAATTTTCCCATATTTCTTAAAACAGAGTGGTTTTATGAAAAAAAAAAAATTGAAATACAGGATGACTTTATGACATGACTAATTATTAAATAAGAAGGAAGCTACTCAATCATATGAATCTTTGCCAATTGAAATGTCGACACTTGAAATTACATTGAAAGTGTTGACATTACATTGAAGAACATATTAGCACGTGTGATCATAATTGATTAAATGTTTTTTTTCCTCCGAAGTGTCAAAGACATACCCAAATTTTAACCCAAAAAAAAAAAAAAAAAGACATTCCCAAATGAAAATTGAACTCTTATGATCTCTAGAAAACGATCGATGTAAGTCTCCTGTATCATGTCTTTTATTTTGTATGGATAAAAAGCCAAATAATTCAAGTGGCTGACACAATTTTCAGCTTCAGCCTACTAAATTTTGCAAGTTTATCTTTTTTTTTTTAATTAAATTATCTGATTAAGAGACTGCATGAGAGAGATTTTACGTTTCGCTTTTGCCTTTTGTTAATATTCTGATTTGACCTCTAATCCACCCTCCTAAGCCTACAGGTAAGCAATTCCGTTCATTTCACTAGCGGATTTAATGGACCATATAGTATAAGCAATTTTGCAACGACAATCAAACTACGATGAAACGACAACAACAACACGAGACGTACGTAATTGGAAACTCAAACACACGTTCAAAGTTGGAATTACAATATAATAGTTGCTTTGACAGAGACAGCTGCAAGAATCCAAGATGTCGTTTTTCATTATAGGCGCTACGCGTTTATCCCAGTCCAAAGGACGTTTAAATTACTAAAAAATCCTCTCAACAAAGGCTAAATAGTTTTTTTTTTTTTTTTGAAAGGAAAGCCGAAATAGTCTCTTTCATTATAAACGCGTCCAAGAACGTTTAAATTACTAAAATATCCTCTCAACAAAGCCGAAACTTTCAGTTTTGTTTTTTTTTTTTTTTTGGGTGAGGCAAAGATGAGCATATCGATCTTGACATTGGTGACTCTATCGAGATTTGACTTTACGATGATATTGATGACAATACTTGTATTAAAATTCAGGAAAATTACTAATTTTGTCTTAAAATATAGAAATATTCAAATACAAACTTTAGAAAATGCTAAAATTAAAGGGGTGTTCGGTTAGAATCCAATCTATTTTAGTCATATTTCATCCAATCTAATTATAAGTCGGATATGAGAAATTATTATCATATCCTCTCCAACATAATTCATTATATATATAAAAATTAATCCAGTCCAATTCATTTGATAATATGCAAAGTTTTTCGGGATTCTTTTCCAATATATTTGAAACTAAAAAAGGAAAAATCATTACTCATATTACATAATAAAACTCTTAGGTCCTAAACTATTGGCTTTTTACTACTATATTTATAAGAAGATGCGGTAAATTATGAGGGAATGAGATAAGAATATTACTTAGTTGAGTTAGGTTTGTTATTTAATCTAGTGGGATAAGATCTATACTAAGAGATACACATACTAAAAATTAAAAAAAAATACTTGAATACATTTGATTTTTTAATGTATCTAATAAAAATTGGATTGATTTGGTTCTAATTGGATTTTTCACAATGAAATCAGCCAACCGAAATAATCCAGTTAAAATTCAGAATAATATATCCAGTCCAGTCCAGTCCAATCAAACCAATCCAATTGTAATTAAATATCTAATTTTTGACAATTAAATTAGATTGGATTGGTCGGTTTAGATTTTGAGCACCCTACTAAAATTGAAACATTTGACATTGCATAAAAGATACAGGAATTAGGTGATATGTCAAGAAAAGTTAAAGGACCGTATGTGATATTTTATCCAAGTCAATCCTTAACTTTGGACAAGTATTACTATTGTTCAATTCTTTTGCTATATGTTTCGGTACTATTTTTGTATAGATTTGCAGCTTTGCCGGAAAATTTTAGTCATTTGTCTGATTGAAGTACAGAACAAGCCACAAAGTATAGCTCTTCCGTTTATGATTATGACCTGAGAATTATCCCCGAGTGATCAAAAAAGATAATTAGAATATTTGTCAATATAATAATATCGAGAATACTAATCTCCACTGTCCGTTCAAAGAAAAGTCTAGATGACAAAATTATTTATTAAGGAAATTACATAATGATTTCACGAGTTTGAAAATTAAACGAGTTCTCTCCCTTGTTTCTTGTTAGGACTATATATTTAAGCATTCGTCGTCATAAAGAAAAACAGTCAGATAATTCTTAATTATTGCCTGGCTTATAGCAACTAGTATCCCTTAATTTTCTTTTTCTTTTTTTTTCACAAAAAAAAAAAAAAAAAAAACATGGAACATTTGGATAAATAAATGCTCAACATGCCCAAAGTCCAAATGCTCAACATGCCCAAAAGGCAAAAACATAAACTCTTGGGATAAGAACATTCTTATAAACACAGCAATTCGGGTCAAATTTCCCAATGAGTTTGTTGTTTCAACAAGATGCTGCGGTTGTGCTAGCACCTGCAGCAGTGGTGGCAGCGATAACAGCCGCCATGCTTGCAGCAGCGGTAGTTTGCTGGTGAAGAACTTCCAACTTTTTCCTAACATCTTTGACGATTTCCTCAATCAATTTCGACTCCGGCCTAACATATACAACGAAAAAATATGTAGAATATAGTTAGTTTTAAGAAAAAAAAATTGACGATTTTGGGTTTAATTAGTCTTAACTAGTTTCTCTTTTTAATTATTTTGGTTTGGTACTCAACCATGCTTGCTTTTAATTAATTAACATCACTAAAATAAAAAAAATAAAATGACAAAAACTAGAGATACTAACCTCATTCCCCGGGAATCCCACCCGGATAAGTTGGCTGCTTTGTTCAAAGCTTTCCTCCATTTATCCACTCTGCGTTTTTGGCCCTTGAAGCCTTCGGATGTAATTGTGTAACTGCCTTTCTGTTTTCGTACATCTGACGGATCTACGCGGTAAAAAATCGGTACAACAATTTGTCCTTTCTTTTCCTTACACTTGAGTATTTGTACGAGTTCGTCCAAACACCACGACGAAGAAGCATAGTTTTCTGAGAAAACGATTACGGATAGCTTTGCTCTCTTAATGGCTTTCGTAAGTGTTGGCGAAATCTCGTCTCCTTTCTTCAACTTGTCATCCATGTAGGTAGTGATTTTCTTTCTCGTTAAAGCATAGTAAAGATGACTGGTGAAAGTATCTCGAGTGTCCTCACCTCTGAAACTAATAAAGACATCACACCTTGAGCTAGAAAACCAAGATCCCATGTCTCATATGGTACCTGCAATAAATAATCAAAGCGATCTATTCCCATATATACACAAGAATACATGCGTATATCAATTCAGATGTGATATATGCGTGCCTGTTGATAATGAAATACCAAACCGGCCTGGAGGTTACGCAGAAATCACAAATAGTTGAAACTTTCAAAGCCTTTAAGTCCAAAATAAAAATTTATTGCTTGATGAATACGAAACGAAGTTTGGCCTTATTTTATTAGTTGATTAGTTAGTTGACAAGCGCGTTTTGAGATATCAAATGGATCCCATACAGAAGCAGAAACCGCGGGTTATGTACACACTGGTTTCATTTATTTTGTCATCAGGAGATTTTTTAATAGTAATCGTTAAGGGCCCGTTTGGTTGAAGGGAATAGAAAGGAAAGGAATAGAATTGATTCCAAAATGACTCGATTCCAATGTTTGTTTGAGATTTGAGAATGGAAACAAGCTTTCCAATAGAAAAGAATTTGATAGAATTGCATTCCACCCAACCTTAGGTGGAAACTCATTTCATTCTGTTAGTTTTTTTCTCTCTTCCGCAATTAATCTTGTATGAAAAATGTGATGTTAATGAAAAATAAAAAATTATTAAGAATACATATTTTATAAAGAAGATAATAACTTTTTATTTTTATTTATGAAATATTTTTTAATATTTTTTCTTGTCGTGCTTTTTTATTAAATATAAGAAATAATTATGAAATGATACTAATAACATAATTAAGAAAATAAAATAATTTTATAAAAAATTAAATTAATTTAAAATAATGGTAAATGTAAAATAATTTAATAAAATAATAATTTTACTAAAAACAATTAATAAAATAAAACAATGCTAAATGTAAAATAATTAATAAAATAATAATTTAACTAAAAACAATTAATAAAATAAAATAACGCTAAATGTAAAATAATTAATAAAATAATAATTTAATTAATAAAATAATTTGAGAAAATAATGAAATAAAATAATACTAAATGTAAAATAATTTAATAAAATAATAATTTAATTAATAAAAAATTATTAAAAAAAATTATTAATAAAATATCTGCTAACCAAGCCTACTCCATATGCAATATCAAGTCTAGCACTGACCATTGCATACATCATGCTGCTAATAGCATTAAAGTATGGCACACCTTCCATGAACTTGCTTTCTTCAATAACTTCCTGATCCGAAGTAGCAACTAACTTAAAGTGAGCACCAATAGGAGTATTAACTGCTCTGGCCTCTCCCATATCAAATATCTCAATTATCTTATCAAGATAATCCTTCTGAGATATTGTGAGAATCTGCTTGTTTCTATCTCTTATAATATCCATTCCCAAAATCCACTTAGCCGCACCCAAATCCATCTCAAATTTAGTGTTCAGCAACAACTTTAATCTATGGATTTCATCCTTATTCTTACATGCTATAAGCATATCATCCACATAGATTAGTAAATAAATGAAGGATTGATATAAAAACTTCGAACAAAACCTTGCTTAAGCATAAAATCATCAAATCTTTTGTACCATTGGCGAGGTGACTGCTTCAAACCATACAAAGATTTTTTCAGCAAGCATACCTTATGTTCAGCTCCAGACTTCTCAAAACCTTCAGGTTGGAGCATTATGATCTCTTCATCTAAATTCCCATGTAGAAAAGCCGTTTTAACATCAAGTTGTTCGAGCTCAAGATCCTGAATTGCAACAATAACCAAAAGTACTCTTATTGAAGTGTGTTTAACTACAGGAGAGAAGACCTCATGATAGTCAACCCCCTCTACTTGTGAATAACCTTTAGCAACCAACCTTGCCTTGAATCTAGCTTCTTCTATTCCTGGAATCCCTGTTTTTCTCTTGAAAACCCATTTACAACCAATCAGAACTCTTCTTAGCTTTTGGTCTATCAATAAGAACCCATGTCTTGTTTTCAGCTAAAGAAGCCATTTTTTCTTCCATTGCTCTTCTCCATTTTACCCAATCAGAACTCTTCTTAGCTTCATTGTAAGAACTGGGTTCGTCAAGCTCTAGGACATCAGCAATATTGAGTGCAAACGCAATTAAATCTGCTTGAGCAAATCTGGTTGGTACTCTTATTTGACGTCTTGTTCTATCTCTGGATAGCAGATATTCAGACAAATCTTCCTCTGTTCGAGGCATATCTTCAATTTCTGTTTTCTCTTGATAGTTAACATCATCATGGTCTTTATCTGGAAAATGCTCTAGATCTTCATCTACTTCAGGTCGTAACTCTCCACCTTGATGAACATTTTGTGATCTAGCTTCATTAGGTACCTGCAAACTTGTTTCAACTTCCAGCTGAGACTTGTCTCACTAGTTTTAGTAGGTTTTACCTCTTTTGGTTCCTGCATGTTAGTCTTATAAAAAATGGTTTCATTCAAGATAACATCTCTACTAACAAAACATTTTTTATCATCTAATAACCAGATTCTATATCCCTTTACTCCTACAGGATATCCTAAGAAGATTCCCTTCTTAGCTCTTGGATTTAATTTAACTTGACTTACATGCACATAAGCTAAACAACCAAAAGTTTTTAAATAACCATAAGTTAGTGGAATACCTGACCAAACTTGTTCAGGAACTTTAAAATCAATGGCTGAACTAGGAGATCTATTAATTAAATAACAAGCTGTAGCAACAGCTTCAGCCTAAAAAATTTTAGGCAAACCAGATTGATTAAGCATGCATCTTACTTTATTCATGATTGTCCTATTCATTCTTTCAGCTAATCCATTTTGTTGTGGTGTATTAGCATAAGTATGATGCTTAGCTATTCCATTTTCAGCACAATATTGATCAAATTCCTTATTGCAAAATTCAAGACCATTATCTGTCCTTAACCTTTTGATTTTCCTACCAGTTTGATTTTCAATGAGCAATTTCCATTCAACAAACTTATCAAAAGTGTTAGATTTATTCTTAAGAAAATATACCCGTACTTTCCTAGAAAAATCATCAATGCAAGATATAAAATATTGACATTTCGACAAAGAAAATGGTACTTGTGGAGAACCTCATAAATCTGAATGAATATAGTCAAGAGTACTTTTTGTTCGATGAGTTGCAGCTGCAAATTTCAGTCTATGAGCCTTTCCCAGAATACAATGCTCACAGAACTCCAAATCTAAAATTTGTTTTTGGTCCAACAGGTTCTGTTTTCCAAGTTCTAGCAAGCCTTTCATACTCATATGACCGAGCCTATTATGCCATAATTCGGTTTGATCCCTTTTCTGATCTAACACTGCAGCATCACCTGTCACAGCTGAGCCTTGAAGAACATATAACCCATCCTGTAATAAGCCCTTTAAAATCACTATGGATCCTTTTGAAACTTTTAAGATCCCATCTTGAGACTTATATGAGTAGTTTTTTTTTATCCAAAGTACCCAGTGAAATAAGATTTTTTTTCAAATCTGGGATATGTCTGACATCAGTAAGAGTTTTTACTGAACCATCCCATAGCTTAAACCGCACAGATCCTATGCCAATGACATTACAAGTCATGTTATTACCCATAAGTACCTTGCCACCATTATACGTCTTGTATTCTTCAAATAAGTCTTTTCTTGGTGTCATATGAAAAGTATAATCAGAATACATTATCCACTCTCCCTTTGGATCAGTATTAGAAATAGTCAACACTTCAGAGCTTTCATACCCATCAGACAAATTTGCCTCTTCAGATAATTTGGAATTCCCATCTTCTTTCTGATTGTTTGTTTTTCTTTGAGGACAAAATTTTCTTATATGCCCTTCCTTATGACAATACTAACAAGTTTTCCTAGACCTTGACTTTGATCTAGATTTACTTCTAAACTTGTTCTGATTATCCTTCTTATCAGTTCTGCCTCTAACAGTCAGTCCTTCACCATTTGTCTTAGAATGTTTCCCATTAGCCTTAAGATCAAGTTCTTTTGAATAGGTAGCTGCAGTAACCTCTTCTAGTGTCAAGGTTTCTTTTCCAAACTTCAAAGTATCTCTAAGTTGATCGTATTGTTTAGGCAGAGAGTTTAAGAAAAAAATTGCCTGATCTTCTTCTTCTAATTTTATATTTAAACTCTCTAGATCAGATACCAACTTAGTAAACTCATCAATACTTTCATCAATGGTTTTTGTAACATCCATCTTATACGCATAGAATTTTTGTTTCAAGTAAATTCTATTAGGTAAGGCTTTAGTCATGTACAAACCTTCCAATTTGGACCACATCTCTGCAGCTGTCTTCTCTTTGATTACCTTTCTAAGAACTTGATCGCTTAGACTCAAGATGATAGTGTTCCTAGCTTTCTTGAGGATTTCAGCTTTGTCTTTGCTCTCATCACAGAAAATAGGATCATAGCACCTTGGGAAAATGCTAAATGAATGTTATTAAGTCCTTTCAAGTGAACTGTCATTTCATCATCTTTTCGAAAAAAAGAAGAAAGTTCATTTGATAAGCTTACTCATTAAAATGCATTAATCACTCGATGAACATGTTATTATTTGAAAAATGAAGCCCACTACTAAAAGACATATATATATATTGCACGGTTGCACCTTTAAAGAGATCGTGATATGTAGGCTATTTCAAAGACCACAAATATACATTAGAGTAACCAGCTTGCCAGGCTTGAAGAATTGCTGTATTTCATAAGAAAAACAAGAAAAAAAGGTTTGATGGCTGCAAAATGAGAGAAGTTGGCTGACCCATCACCGTAATGTAGGATAGACTCATTGAGCAGTCAAAGGGAAATAATCTAGTTTTAAATCTGCTTAGCATGTAGTTCTTCCTCTTTTTCCTTGCTACAGCTACTACTTCCACTTCCAATGGATTGAGACTCACCGCAGTATCCCCTAGTTTTATTGCCACCTTCAGATTCTGGTTCTCCGACATCTTCATTGAAAAGACTAAATGCATCTTGCACATATAATAGACGGATTCCACATTTTTTAACTTTGCAGGAGTTAATAGGTCTCCTCAAAGCATCTATAGGGTGGAAGTCAAATGACACCTCAGTAAAAGCATCTTCTGTTGCACAACACTTAATTCTGTAATCATACCACAAAAACATGTAATCTGAATTGACAGTTCTGGTTTTGTCATCCTCGTTATACCATCCCCAACCCCTCAAATGCGATTCGAGTTCACGGTTTTCACCATCGTGGGTTTTGAAGTAAGAGTGACACTGAAAACTCAAATCTCCAGCAGAACGATAATCTTCAAGTGCAGCAACAACACACAAAGCAAAGCCCAAAAAGTCGGAATTATGCCAATGAGGAGGAAGCTTGATATTTATTGAGGGTCCCGCACTCCGGTAGCTAAACCATTTTTGAATTTCATTTCCGGGACAACAAACACTAATTGAATAGTCATGCGGCTGCAAGATGGTAAAGGATATTGAGAAGAAATTCATTAAAAATATTTCATCTATTATTTAGGGAAAAGAGATACTATTCAGGGGAGAGAGAGAGAGAGAGAGACATACATATCCATCTCCTGACCAGGCTAATATAGTTGCCATACGCAAAATTCTAATATGTGAATCAGTCATTATGTTGATGCGCGCATTCTCATCTAACTTCACACAATTAAAAAATATAAGTTGCTCTTTGGAAACTTGAAACTGATCCCAACCTTGCTTGAGTGCAGGCCCTGAACTAGAAACAACCTCCAATGATGTGCAGCCATGTGCATCGAGAAATTCTAGAGAAGATGGAAGCTCTGGTAAAAATTGGAGGCTCTTGCAATTGCCTATCTTAAGGTAATTCAACTTAGAAAGTTGTTTACAAGTAGGAATTCTATGAAAAGCATTCCCACTTATATCTAACCTTTGCAATGAGGATAAGCAACCAAGCTGATCAGGGAGTTCTAATAAATTACAATAGCTCAGTTCTAGAATACTTAAAGAGCACAAACCACCAGACAAGGAAGGCAGTTTTTCAAGATCTTCGCAGTAGTGCAGGTATAATATTTGAAGCGCTATCAGATTATCAATCAACGAAGGTAGCTCTTTAATTGCTGTTCCAGTTAAATTAAGAAGCTCCAAACGTTCCATAGGTTCAGATATTTCTGGAAACGTTTCCAAGCTTGAGCAACCAGAGAGTGAAAGATACTCAAGAGATTTTAACTTATAAATGCTAGGTGGTAGACACTCAAGCATTGTGCAATCTTCCAGAGATAATTTCCTGAGATGAACGAGGCCCTCGATAGATGAAGGAATTAAATCTATTAGCGTATCACTCAGGTTTAGCTCTCTTATATTATTTGGTAGCTCAGGAAACTTGTTAAAAGATGAGCAACCAGACAGAATCAGATATTGCAAGGACTTTAGCATACAAGTACTACTTGGGAGATTCTTTAGGCCTTCACAGTCATCAAGAGTCAATGACACAAGTTTGTCGAGACACCCAATTGATGAGGGCAACTCTTCAACCATAGTCTGACTTAAATGCAGGTATTCCATATCTCCTTTTAGCTCAGGAATATTCTTAAGACGTTGACAGCCTGTAAGATTGAGAGTTGTAAGCTTGTCAAGATTTTGAAAATATGATGGAACTTCAGGCAAACATGTACAGGACTGAAGATTAACATATTGGAGATTTCGAGCCTTCGAGAGATCTGGGATTTCAGTCAGCTGCCTGGAGTAACTAAGACTGATCTTTCTTAAGCAAGCTAGATGCTGTAACAAAAGAAAATAGTTCGAGTAACTTTGTATGAATTTTATGCTGTAACTACAGAAACTTAGCATGAATTTCACGCACCATGTGTAATACAAGCAAACTAATCCGTACCTGAACCCCATTCCAAAGCTTATCAAGCTTGCTATAAGGCATGTTAAGTTCAACAAGATTCTCAGGGTTAAAATTTGGTGGTACAGATTTCAAGGGGTATCCATGCCAGTGGACATATCTAAGCGAATAAGGAAGTGATTGAAGACCTTCACCAAGGTGCAATTTGCAATTATCAACAGATTCAGAAGTATAAATTTTAAGCAATCTTAGTTTCTGCATCTTTGTGAAGGCCATGGGACTCATTTGTACTTCTTCAATCTCTGACATGTTTAAGAATATGCCTTTAATTGCTTCAGTTCCCTAACAATCAAGAACAAAAATATAAATGAGATTTGATGTAAACATCCACTAAACTGTGTACTATGAATCTAATACTTACTAGAAATAGTTTTGTGAGTTTTTTACAGAGAAAGTATCAGATTCATTTAGGTAGATCTTACTGAATTCGTTCTCAATACGTCATAAACATCTTTTGCGATCCACAACCTACTGCGATTTCCAGGGACATCTGTAGACTCTTGGCGAACAATTTCTCGACCCATATTTTCCAACAAATCATGCATCCATATCTTCTTGTTTTTGATGACTATTAGAGACTTTTTGATAAAAGTATCTATTTCTATCTTTGCAGAGAAACCACATCCGTCTAATAGTCTTTCTACAAACTTTACACTTTTTCCTTTGTAGAAACATGCAATATCAAGAAATATCTCTTTTTGATCAAGCTCTAGTCCATCATAGCTTATTTTCAACACATTTTGAATTTCTCCATGAGGAATTTGTGTCAATTTAGCCATTGCACTTTCCCATGCTTCTTTGCTCCTGCCAAGTAGGTGGGAACCTAAAACAACAAGTGCTAATGGTACACCGTTTGCATATTTTACCACCCTCTTTGATAGCTCTAAATAATATTCTGGGGGTGAGTCCTCTTCAAAAGCATTCACAGAAAAGAGCTGAAAAGCCTCATCGAAATCTAAACCCTCGAGTTTGTATATCTCATTAGCTCCTTTCCTGAGCACTTGCATATCTCTAGTTGTGACAATGATTCTACTTCCAGCGCCAAATTGGCCATGCTCTCCAACTAAACATTTCAGCTGGCTTGGTGAATTCACATCATCAAGAACAACTAGAAACTTTTTGCTACGAAGCCTCTTTGTAACAAAACTTGATCCTAAAGATGGAGTCCTAATATTCAAACTTTTTTCATCAAGTAATTCAGCAAGAAGCTTATTTCGCAAACTAATTAATCCGTGCCTCTCTGTTTCTTCCCTAACATTTGCAAGAAAGGAGCAACCATCAAACTGAGAAGAAATTCGATTATACATAGCACCAGCAAGAGTTGTCTTTCCTATACCACCCATGCCCCAAATAACTATAGTACGAATTTCTAGTGAATCAATGCATAACAATGATTCAATTCGCTCAATGTGTTTCTCAATTCCAACTAAACCTTTTAAATCATCACTTGATGAAAGATGATTCAATTTCTTCAAAATATCTTCAACAATATTCTCAACCAATTTAGCATCAGGCCTAGCATATTTAGAGGACAAACAGTAGTTAGTAAGACTGAACCACAAATTAACAAAGTGGAAGAAATGCCTTTTACTTTAGTGCTGCCGGAAATCATCTTAAGTTCATATTTTTACTGTGCTCCTAGCATGTTTTGAACTGCTTTAATTCACTTTTGTTTACAGTTTTCCCTTTTTTCTTTTTTTTTTTTTTTATAAGAGACACCTATTTGTCACCCCTGGGACTTGAACCCATGACCCCTCCCTTACATTCACACACACCCCTAAGTCCCAGACCAATTGAGTTGTTTACAATTTTCTCTGTGCATAAAAGGTCTAACAATCTTAAAAGAAACAAAAATAAGAACTAAAAGGATAGCGTAGAGATATAAATTATCAGTAAAGATGAGTTTTCTTTGGTGCTAAGTCTAGGTTCAGTACTTCCACAAATGCAGACGCATGATTCTCTTTATCATTAGAGATAATGTTGACAATCGAAGAACTGCATTTGACATCGAACTCCTTTGTCTTTTTCTTTTTTCTTTTTTTTTTACATAATTTGTTTAGTGTAGGTATTCAACATGTCCACAAAACGACATTAGTCCAAGTTACTATGCTTTTAAGACGATAGAAAAACTGTCATACTATCATCAGGACTATGAAAAATTTTAAGCATGCATGCATAGTATGGTAAAATAAACGCAATGACATAAGTAAGATGCTACCTGGTGACTCGTGAATCAAACCCAGATAAATTGGCTGCTACGTTTAAAGCAGCCTTCCACTCGAGTACCTTGTCCATTCTATCCTCAAAACGTTCTTCAAGCTCTGTAAATGCAACTGCGTAACTGCCCTTTTGTTTTCGAACATGCGACGGATCTATGTCGTAAAATACAGGTATAACTACTTGTTTGTTATTTTCCCTGCAGTAGAGTATATGCACAAGCTCATCCAAGCACCAAGAGGAAGAAGCATAATTTTCAGAGAAAATGACTATTGAAACATCTGATTCCTCAATAGCTTCCATAAGTGCAGGTGAAATTTCATCTCCTCTTTCAAGTCTGTCATCTATGTAAGTTTCGATTTTCTTACGACACAAAGCAGCATAGAGATGACTTGTGAAAGTATCACGAGTGTCCACACCTCTAAAACTAAGAAATACGTCATACTTCTTTAGAGAGGGCACTGAACAAGAAGCCATATTCAAAACCCAGCAACCTACAAAACCAAAATGAAAAACCACATGTACCCTTTTAGAGTCTTTCACTTGGGCCCTTTTCCAAAGCCCCAGAAAAACCAAACCCCCCTTCAGCAAAGCTTACAATGATTTAAACAACTAACATTGAAGATTTGAAAAAAAAAAAAAGGAAAAAGAAAATCAATCCCACTTCTAGGGAATAGCCATTTGTTTGGAAAATTAACACAATTTAATTAAATTTAATATAAAAGCAATTTTAATAGCAATAGAAAAACAAAAACAAAGTCGTAACTTCTCTTGAGATATTTGGTTATTGTGAGCTAAAATTCAGGCCCTTAAACTTGGAGGTCGCTTATCCAGACAAACCGAAATGCAATAGAGATTCAATTAAGATCAACATTTTGCAGAAGACACATGTTTACCTGGTCAACACGATGAAGAGAACGCGTGAAACAGGAATGAGAAATGTCACAGTGAAGGTGAAGAAGACAGCTTTCAAGTAGGGTTCTATATTTTCCCCTCTTGTCGATATTAGTATATTGCAGTAGTAGTATTAGTAGAGTGAACTTGAAAAAAGAAAAAAAAAAAAAAAGGAAAAAAAAAGGCTTGTTCTATAATTAATAATTTAAACCTTAAGTTTAGACTTTGTAAAATAATACCTAATATTAAGAATTTTTGAAAATTAATATTCTGAACTAATTTTTTGACCAATTTTAATAACGAAAAAATAATAATATCATCTATCAAAACTAGATTAATCTTTATTATTCACTTCTGAGAATATTATTATCTTTTATCAGTTAAAGTTATTCAAAAAGTTAACTCAAGATATTAATTTTCAGATATTCTTAATCTCAAAGTATTATTTTACAGAATTCAAACTTTGGGATTTAAATTGCAGAACACTAAACTTCAAGGTATTTTTTTATAGTTTACCTTAGTATTACTACTAAAATGAAATAGTTTTTCCCACTAGAAAAAAAAAAGTCTTTTAGGGAATATTCTTATATGATCCATAATATCACATATGAAAAATTACCTTGAAAAAAAAAAGAACATATATATTATTACATGTCTTGGGTAAACTTGATTTATTCCACCAATACTCGATTTAAATTAACAAATGAATAGAGATGTTAACGGGTGTGTCGTGTTGGCCCAGGCACATTTAGCTATGGCACATTCGTGCCTCGTGTCGTGTCAGGCCCGTTACGTGCTTATACATGTGCCATGCCTGATCGTACTCATTTCTGGTATTGGACTATTTTCCGTGCTTAATCGTGCTTATTTATAATATTATGTTATTTCCATGCCTAATCGTAACCGTTTCCGATATTATGCTATTTTTATACTAATTTCACATGTTTTAGGTACTATGATATTTCCATGCCTAATCATGCATGTTTTTTATTATATTATTCTTGTGTCTAATTTTGACCATTTTTTATATCATATATGATTTCAAGCCTAATTATTTCTATTTTCAAACTTTTATTGTTCTTATTCCATAATCGTTCTCATTATTGATTCTTTTTTTAAAAAAATTTAGTTGTTTTAATACTATTAAACATATTTCCTTTTAAGTAATTATGAATTGTTAATTAGTGTGTAATAGAAAGAAATTATTTAAAAATTGAGATAACTTTTATATAAAAACAAATCTAAATAAAAACATTAGAGTATACGTGAGTAATGATAATTAATCCAATGAGCTACTTAAGGGATACGACTGAGAAGTAGACAAACCCCTCGAGGAAATTCTTGACGAACATGAGTTCAAGCCTGGAGCTATGACATGAGTTAAGAACAGATAAATATGCTCTATATGCAACCGAGAGGAAGACATTACTTACGAGACATCTACGGGACCTTCTATTTATAATGTTTGATGAGCTCTGGTGAATGATCACATCCATTGTAGTTCAGGAGACTTAATGTTTTGGGGTTTTTCGGATTTTTGGAATTAACCTCAAAGTATAGATTAGTGCTAATTAAACACGAGATTAATAAGACCTAAGCTAGCTTAACAAAACTACATGTGGCGTGAGAGAAACGACACAATTCAAAGAAAACGACATGTAGCATAGCTTGAACTACATGTTGTTTGGAACTTCTCCACTAATTTCTAAACTACATGTTACTTGGACTTGAGCTACATGACACCCGAGAAGAACTACACGTCGTTGGAGTCAAGCTACATGCCGTTGGGATCTTTCTTTTCTTTGAATACAAGCTGCCCTCTTGCTTCTAGAGAGTTCTGGAACCTTCCAACTTGTGCCCTGAAAACTTGTAGCTCAAGCACTTCAAGGGCAAGCTGCCCCTATGTTTCTAGAAAACTCCAGAATTGTTTAACTTGTAGACTAAGCTCTTGTAGCTTAAGTTGGCTTGGCCAATAGGGAGCTATCACTTCATTCTCTTTTACTCCAAGCTAAGGCAAAGTTTACCTATAAATATGAGTACCCCTCTCCCCCCTCCAATTTGTAAAGGATACAATTCAGCTCATTAATACAAGCTTCTCTCTTTCTCTCATTCTCTTGTCCTTATTATTCTCTTATTCTTGTGTTCTTGGTGCTCAATCGAAGCTTTCAAGCCTTGTTTCTCTCTTTGTCTCTTTCGTTGGCTTTCACCCGTGGTCTCGTTCTAATCCTCACCATTTCTCATCCCCTCGATTTCCTCATCACACCTCTCGGTCCTAAGCCAACCCGAAGCTAATTCTTCATCTTTTTCATCCTAATTGCATACATATAGATTTACTTCCTTAGTTCTTACTCACATACATCCTTGCACGTATAGGATTTAGTTAATACGTTTCTAATATTGTCATATTTGCATATATTCTATATAGACTTAGGTATTTTTGCATGCCCAAATCCACTTTCTTCTCTTGTATTCTTAAGCCCATATCTTAGCATATATTATTCTCAGCCCATTATTCTTCTCACATATCACTTTTCTACTATTTGATTACTTCTATATCACATTTTCTATTAATTTGTTCTACAAGTTTTCTTTCATGCAGCCTCTAACCCTGGCACTCCAGTGATCTGTGGGCACCAATCTATTCTCATCGAACTCTGTGCTTGACCTATAGCATAAGTTCGAGATTTCGTATTCTTTCGTTATCTCTCACTTTATCTCTGTTATTTCTAACCTTTCATTTTCTATAATTGATTTCTAGTTGACATTATGGTCGGGTTTATTCGCCCGCCTCCGTCAACTAGATCCCTTTATTATTATTACTGCATCATTATATTATTATCATCATCTCACATAAGCAAGTTATCCTAGTAACCGCCTATTATGGCAAGTGCGTCGTGGGAAGTATTGTTGTTTATTACAACTATCAATCGGGACTTAGACATTTAGGCAGTTTTGTGGTAACTATTGCGTTATTACTACGTCATAGTTATTATTATCATTATTATTATCATCATAATCATCATCATCATCATATTGTAAGTACGTTATCCCTGCAACTGCTAACGTGACAAGGACGCTATGGGAAGTGTCGTTTTATATTTCGACCACCCCTAGGACTTCGACTTGTGACATGTATTATGGTAGTCCTTTTTGTGTACACCACGTGATTTAACTTTAATCTTAATTATTCTCTATTTTGTTTTAATTATTCATAAGTCTCGTTAATTAATCAGAGCAGAGAGGTCTAATCTAGAATTATATATATATATATACTTTTCAGAAAAAAGCTAAAACAGCTTCCTTAAGAAAATAATAACAATAATAATAAAGCCAAAACAGTTTTTGAAAATAAAAAGACGTTATCGATTACCAGAGATATTAGGCCGGTCAAAATGTGGACTACATGGATACAGGTCCAAATTTCTGTTCAAGTAGTGAATCATATACACAGGTGTACCCCTTTGTGATGAAAGAGAAGACTGTGACACATACTAGCACACAGCTCGTGTGATCATCACCTAATAATGAAAAATAAAATTGTTCTTTCCCAAATGAAAATTTTTATGAGTAAGTTGCAATTTTTTATTTTTCTTTCTTTTGTTTGTAGAAGTGAAATAAAAAGAAGACTGAATATGCAATGCCAAATTTTATTAGAGGTCTAGGCTTGGGCTTTGGTGCATAAAAAAATGATGATCATTACCATCTCATTCCCTAAAATATCTGTTTTATACGAAATAGGCACGCCCTTTTTTTGAATACCAACTCCTTTAGAAAAGACTATGAAGCGTCCCATTGAGAACTTTCACTACTACTTCAAAAATGTGCACCAAATGATGAAAACAGAAATCATAAAACATCATTTGGTTATGTTTTTTTTTCTTATTTTTCCACTTTTTTTTGGCGTGAAACAGAAATCATAAAACATCATTTAGTTATGTTTTTTTTTTTCTTTTTCTTTTTTTTTTTGGCGTACAAAATGATAATTCCTAGCATTATTTTTAATTCCTAGCATTTTTTTTTTCTTTTGATAAAATAGCATTCATTTATCTTATTAAAGTATCGTCTCTAATTTCAATTGACTTAATAAAAAATTGAAATCATTATTAAACGCAGAAAGGTTGAGCGTTGAGAATTTGGTAATTCAATCATAATATACAATAAACCAAACAACATATAGCCCATCATGAAGAAATATATATATATATATATATAGGTAATTCATTTGCGACGTCCAATTTGTAGTTTGAAAGTAGCTATA